>CM054168.1:3744671-3747171 GCA_028751875.1 Rapana venosa | reverse complement strand
TGTGAAATAAGAATAACAATAATAATAAAAATGAATTAATAGCGCCAATCTTGAAAGCAACAAATCAAGCGCTTGTGTGTAAAGGGGATGGGGGTGGGGAGGGGAGGGGGTAGGGGGGGAAGAGGGAAGGGAGATAACGTGAAAAATCCTCAAGAGAATGTTTACCCACAGCTTTGAAACACAAGCACTGGACAGAGACAGACCCAATCTTCCAATCAGCCAGCTCTGAGCTTGCCTTGTCTTGTCTTGTCTGTCTGGGCCAGCTGTCATTTATCACTACCACCACTACTGCTACTGGCCTAGAGATCTATCTTCTTCTTCTTCATGTGCCAGGTCTGTTGCAGACATCGGCGATCATGGCCTTCCATTCCTCTCTGTTGTCAGTTCTCCTGATGAGTTCATTGTTGGGGGATTCTTTCCTCGTTGCGTAGCTATTCAGACCGTCTCTGTGTGTATTTTTGGTGCGTTGTCTTCCCTGTCTTTGGTACCACAAATCTTTCCACACAATAATTAAATTTTCTATACAAGGCGTAAAAAGGGGTATGTGTATAGGAAGGAAGGTGGCAGGATGGTTTTAAAACGTTCGCCGCCAACAAGTTAGCCGTGAGGTTCTAGGTCGATTCCCAGCCTCCTCGCCCTTTCTTCCCCGTTTGACCCCCCCCCCCCCCCCCCCCAAAAAAAAAAAATCGAACTGAATGTCAAAGTCCTTCGGATGAGACTATAAACCGAAGGGCCCCCATGTGCGAACGCATGTAAAACATCATGCACACGCGTTTAAATCCTTTCCCCTTTCGAAGAGTAGGCCTTGTGTGCGGGGAACAGTGACAACATTTTACAAAACGCATACACACGGGGACTGGATGTTTAAAAAAAGGACGAAGTGCATTATTCCATATCCTCGATATAAAAGAATGAAATAAATATAAAAAAAATAAATAAATACAAAACAGCCCATTTATGTCGTAGTACCTCTTCCTTCGCTCGTGGGTGCGAGCGCGTGTGCGTGCGCGTGCGCGCATACGCCCCACACACGCAAAACACACTCACAAAACACACACAAATACACGCACACATGCAAACATACACTTACACATACACACATACTATGCACCCCACTCCAGAGGAAAATCCCTTGAACGAGAATCGAACCCGGTCAGTAGACCACGACACATCACTCTAACCCCCCAGGCTATCTCGCGCGCGCGCGCGCGCGCCCCGGTGTTGTGGGTGTTTGTGCGTGTGTGTGTGTGCACGTGGGGTGTGTGTATGTGTGTGGTGTGTGTGTGTGTTGTGTATTATTTATTTATTTGTTCTTTTTTATCGAGGGTAATGGAATAAGCATTTATGTGCTTTTTACATCAAGTCCCCGTGTGTATGCGGATTTTTGAATTCTGTCATCTGTTCCCACCGGCACACAATGGCCTACTCTTACGAAAAGCGGAACAGGATTTAACGTGTGCGCAAGATGTTCTGCGTGCGTTCGCACACGGGACCCTCGGTTTATAGTCTCATCCGAAGGACTTTTGGGGAGAGTGGAGTCTGCACTGATGTTAACTCCAGGGGAAAATATCCCCTTGAACGGGTATCGAACCCGGGTCGTCAGATTGCGAGCGCAATGTTCTGACCACTAGGCTATCCCGTCCCCGTGTGTGGGGTGTGTGTGTGTGTGTGTGTGTGTGTGTGTGGTGCGTGCGTGCGTGCGTGCGTGCGTGCGTGCGTGTGTGTGTGAATGAGAGAGAGTTAGTGAGAGAAAGTGAGTGAGTGTGTGTGTCAGTGTCTGTGTCTGTGTCATGTGTGTGGGTGTGGTTGTGTTGTGTGTTGGTGTTGTGTGTGTGTGTGTGTGTGTGTGTGGTGTGTGGTGTGTGTGTGTGTGTGTGTGTGTGTGTGGTGTATGTGTGTGTTGTGTGAGTGAGTGAGTGACAATGACAATGACAATGACAATGACAAATTCTTTATGACAAATTCTTTTATTTCGAGGATAATGAATAAGCACACATGTGCTTTTTTACATCCAGTCCCCGCCCGTTAGGGATACATCTTAATAATAATAACCCAATACTTATACAGTCTCACAATAAAAACAAGGGGAAATAACCCTTTTCAAAACAGCTCCCCCCAACAACCCCCCCCCCCCCCCAAAGCAAGAAAAAAAAAGAAAACCATAAAAAAACCCCACCCCCCCACCCCCAAAAAACCTTAACCAAAACAAACAAACAAACAAACAAAAGAGAAGGAAAAACCAAACCAACAAAGATGATAAAAAAGAGAAAAACAGACAAACAACAACAACAACAAGAACAACAACAGAGCCAAGAAAAATAACACAACCAAACTTAATAAGTCATAAAGATAAACATCTACACATTGTCAAATGGTACACATACTTGTTACACATAATTATAAATCAATTAATTAACAAACAAGATCATTTCAAATAACAATGAAATATTTCACTCAAAATCCCATTCAAATTTGGAAAAAATCAAGAAACGAAAAATCA
>CM054168.1:3741548-3744171 GCA_028751875.1 Rapana venosa | reverse complement strand
AAAAAAAAAAGGGGGGGGGGGGAAAGGGGTAAAAAAAAAAAGGGGAGGGGGGAAGGAAAAAAAAAGGGGGGGGTTAAAGTGTCTAAAGTGTGAAAGTGTGAAGGTGTGCTATCTCTAAAGATTGGCTAAAGTGCTCTTAAAGTGCCAGTGTGCTGAAGTCCTCTAAATGTGCAAAAAGTGCTCTGTGCTAAAGTGCTCTAAAAATGCCAAAGTGTGCTAAAGTGCTCTAAGTGCACTAAAAAGTGCTAAAGTGCTCTATTGTGCAAAAAGTGCTCTATGCCTAAGTGCTCTAAAAATGCCAAAGTGTGCTAAAGTGCTCTAAGTGCACTAAAAACTGCTAAAGTGCTATAAATGTACAAAAAGCGTTCTAAATGTGCTAAAGTGAGCTAAAGTGTGCTAGGCTCTGAAAGGCTCTGAATTCAGCTAAACTGTGCTGAAAGGCTCTGAAGTGAGCTTAAGTGTGCTAGAAGGCTCTGAAGTGAGCTAAAGTGTTTTGAAAGGCTCTGAAGTGAGCTAAAGTGTTTTGAAAGGCTCTGAAGTGAGCTAAAGTATGCTAAAACACTCTGAAGTGAGCTAAAGTGTGCTAAAACACTCTGAAGTGAGCTAAAGTGTGCTAGAAGGCTCTGAAGTGAGCCAAAAAGTGCTAGAAGGCTCTGAAGTGATCTAAACTGTGCTAAAAGGCTCTGAAGTGAGCTAAAGTGTGCTAAAAGGCTCTGAAGTGAGATTAACTGTGCTAGAAGGCTCTGAAGTGAGCTAAAGTGTGCTAAAAGGCTTTGAAGTGAGCTAAAGTGTGCTAAAAGGCTCTGAAGTGAGCTAAAGTGTGCTAAAAGGCTCTGAAGTGAGCTAAAGTGTACTAGAAGGCTCTGAAGTGAGCTTAAGTGTGCTAAAAGGCTCTTAAGTAAGCTTAAGTGCGCTAAAGGGCTCGTAAGTAAGCTAAAGGGCTCTAAAGTGCGCTAAAGGGCTCTTAAGTGTGCCAAGGGCTCTAAAGTGAGCTAAAGCGGTCTAAAGTATGCTAAAGTGAGCTAAAGAGGTCTAAAGTATGCTAAAGTGAGCTAAACGGGTCTAAAGTGAGCTAAAGGGATCTATAGGGATCTAAAGTGTGCTAAAGGGCTCTAAAGTCAGCTTAAGTGAGCTAAAGGGCTTTAAAATGTGCTATAGTGCACTAGAGTGCACTAAAGGGCTCCAAAGTGCGCTAAAGGGCTCTAACATGTGCTAAAGAGCTCTTAAGTGTGCTAAAGATCTCTAAAAGGCGTCGAAGTGCTCCATAGTGTATTAAAGTATGCTAAAGTGCTCTAAGGTGCTCTAAAGTGCGCTAAAGTGCTCTATAGTGTATTAAAGTGCGCCAAAGAGCTCTAAAGTGTGCTAAAGTTAAAGTGAGCTAAAGTGCGCTAAAGGGCTCTAAAGTGTGCTAAAGTTCAAGTGAGCTAAAGGGCTCTGAAGTGAGCTAAAGGGCTCTGAAGTGAGCTAAAGTGTGCTAAAAGGCTCTGAAGTGAGCTAAAGGGCTCTGAAGTGTTCTAAAGGGCTCTGAAGTGTTCTAAAGGGCTCTGAAGTGTTCTAAAGGGCTCTGAAGTGAGCTAAAGGGCTCTGAAGTGAGCTAAAGGGCTATGAAGTGAGCTAAAGGGCTCTGAAGTGAGCCAAAGGGCTCTGAAGTGAGCTTAAGTGAGCTAAAGGGCTCTGAAGGGAGCTAAAGGGCTATGAAGTGTGCTAAAGCGCTCTAAAGTGAGCTGATGAGGTTTAAAGTGAGCTAAAGGGCTCTACAGGGTTCTAAATTGTGCTAAAGGGTTCTAAAGTGTGCTAAAGGGTTCTAATGGGCTCTAAAGTGTGCTTAAGTGCTCTTGTGCTCTAAAATGTGCTTAAGTATGGTAAAGAGCTCTTAGTGAGCTAAAGTAAGCTTGAGCTCTAAAGTGAAATAAAGTAAGCTTAATAGCTCTAAAGTGTGGTAAAGTCAGCTAAAGATCTCTAAAGTGAGCTAAAGAGCTGTAAAGTCAGCTATAAGGCTCTAAAGCGAGCTAAAGAGCTCTGAAATCAGGTAAAGTGTGCTAAAGTTAGCTGAAGACCTCTGGAGTAAGCTAAAGTTTGCTTAAGAGCTCTCGTGATAAAAAGCTCGTGCTAAAGGGCCCAGAAGTGCGCTAAAGAGCTCTTGCGCTAAAGAGCTCTAAAGTGCGCTAAAGAGCTCTAAAGTGCGCTAACGGCCTGTAAAGTTGTGCTAAAGTGCGCTAAAGGGATATAAAATGTGCCAAAGAGCTCTTAAGTTTCCTAAAGAGCTCTAAAGTGCGCTAAAGGGTTTTAAAGAGTGCTAAAGTGCGTTAAAGGGCTATTAAGAACCCTAAAGTGTGCTTAAGTTAGCTAAAGAGCCCTAAAGTGTGCTTAAGTTAGCTAAAGAGCCCTAAAGTGTGCTTAAGTCAGTATAAGAGCCCTAAAGTGTGCTTAAGTTAGCTAAAGAGCCCTAAAGTGTGTTCAAGTTAGCTAAAGATCTCTAAATTGTGTTTCAGTTAGCTGAAGAGCCCTAAAGTGTGGTAAAGTGAGCTAAAAAGCTCTTGAGCCCTAAAGTGAGCTAAAAAGCTCTTGAGCCCTAAAGTGAGCTAAAAAGCTCTTAAGTGTGGTAAAGTGAGCTAAAGAGCAC
>CM054168.1:3726548-3729048 GCA_028751875.1 Rapana venosa | reverse complement strand
TAATTATTATGAGAATTTGGGGTGTATGAGTTTAGGGTATGTTGGGGGTGTGTGTGTGTATTAAACTTTATTTATTTATTATTCTTTTATATCGAGGATAATGGAATAAGCACGTATGTGCTTTTTACAGCCAGTCCCTGTGTGTATGCAGTTTTGTAAATTCTTTCATCCGTTCCCACCGGCACACAATGGCCTACTCTTACGAAAAGCGGAACAGGATTTAACGTGTGCGCAAGATGTTCTGCGTGCGTTCGCACACGACACGGGTGTGTTGTCTTGGACTGTGTGTGTGTGTGTGTGTGTGTGTGTGTGTGTGTGTGTGTGTGTGTGTGTGTGTGTGTGTGTGTGTGTGTGTGTGTGTGTGTGTGGTGAGAGAGAGAGAGAGAAGAGAGAGTTATTGATCAAGTTGTTTTGTATTGTTTTTTTCATTGATAGATGGCTTGATTTTTTTATTTTAAAAAAGCAAATTCTTTGCTTATTCAATGTACCATCTGGGAAAAAATTTGACTTGACTTGACTTTACACACACGCTCGCAAACACACACGCACGCGCGTGCGCACGCAAACACATACACACACACATACTATCATTAAGTAATTTTTGTTCCTTGATAGATGGCTTGATTTAAAAAAAAAAAAAAGCAAATACATTGCTTATTCAATACACCATCAGGAAATTTTTAATAAATTCACTTGACTTGACTTCACAAACACACACACACACACACAACACACACACACACACACACACACACCACACACACACATAATACTATCATGAAGTAATTTTTGTTCCTAGATAAGATAACTTGATTTTTTTAAAAGCAAATTCATTACTTATTCAATATACCATCAGGAAATTTAAAAAATGACATGACTTGACTTGACTTGACTTGGTTCATAGCCGCATTTCGGAGGAGTGGAGTCGGCACTGGTGTTACCTCGTCTATGACCAGTTAGGGACAAGAGAACGACTTAAGGACACCAGACACGAAGACGAGACCAAAGGGAGTTGCAGAGAGGGGTCATGCTCTGGTGAGCTGTCATGGGTGGAATGTGGACCCCATTTTGTGTGCAGGATGTCTGAGAGTCTGGCTGTCCGTCTGGATATGTGTGTGTGTGTTGTGGTGTGGGAGAGGGGAGAGAGGAGAGGGAGGGAGAGGGGGGCGGGAGGGGAGAGGGGGGGGGAGAGGGGGGAGAGGGTGGAGGATGGAAAGAGAGAGGAATCATAGAAGGAATATGGACCGCATTTTGTGTGCAGGATGTCTTAAAGACTGGCTGTCTGTCTGCATGTGTGTGTGGGGAGATAGATAGGGGAAAGGAGGTAGAGAAGGAGGGGAAGAGAGATGGGGAGAGGGGGGAGAGAGAGGTATCATAGAAGGAATGTGGAACGCATTCTGTGTGCATGATGTCTTAGAGACTGGCTGGCTGTCTGTATGTGTGTGTGAGGGAGAGAGAGGGGGGAGACAGGGAGGGAGAGAGGGGGGTGGAGAGAGGGAGGGAGAGAAAGACGGGAAGGAGGCAGAGAGTGAGATAAGAGAGAAAAACAGAGACAGATACAGAGACACGGAGAGAGAGAGAGAGAGAGAGAGAGAGAAGAGAGAGAGAGAGAGAGAGAGAGAGAGAGAGAGAGAGAAACAGAAACAGAAACAGAAACAGAGAGACAGAGAGAGACAGAGAGACAAACAGAATAAGAGAGACACAGGGTATAAACACACACACACACACACACACACACAGCACCACCAGCTTGTAGTCTTTTAGTGATCGACTATGACTCTCTGACTAGGAGGCTTGACTTGCTACAGTCCTTATGTGCTGCAGCCCTGGGGGCTAGTTGGCCTTTAGAGGAGAACATCTCCAACGCTGACTGTCCTTATGCCCACTTGGCCGAGAGAGTGGGGATGTGCTGTGGGCAAGGCATCTCCACTATTATCAAATTTCTGCTCAATTTCCGAAACAGCAGCTGCCTCCTCTGTTGTTTTGGAGTTTGGAGGTCATCGTCGAACACGACGGACAAACTTGTAGATATTGTTATGAAAGTTGTTATTCTTCACCGATTTATTTCGAGGGGGGTGGGGGGGGGGGGGGGGGGGGGGGGGGGGGGGGGGGTTTGGGTTGTTTTTCTTTTTTAGAAAAGCATCTGTCAGTTATTTTCTGACATTCTTCGCCTAAACGGTTTGAACTTTTCCGTCCGATTTTCCTCCGACAAATTGTGTTTTCTCACTTCCTGTTTTACCGGAAACGAAATGGCTGCAGAAGTTTTTTCAACCTCCAGCCAAAAGAATTCTCGAGTTCCGTCCCTTTTAACCCTTGCTATGGGTACACACCTGTATTAGCTTGCGGGTCATGTAGTACCTTGTATACAGAGCGCTATTCGGAAGGAAAAAAAATGACGGTGACTTTCACAGATTTAAGTATGAAAAAATGCAGTGTACTTGTTTATGGGATTGAGGACATAGAGCAATACCAGGCAGTCACGAGAAAGCGAAAAATAAAA
>CM054168.1:3710523-3718023 GCA_028751875.1 Rapana venosa | reverse complement strand
TGTTTTTGGTTTTGTTGCCTGTTTGCTGTGATTTTGTGTGTGTCTTTTTTTCGTTCTGTGTTTGTTTGAATGACAGTGTTAATTACGTTGTCTTCGGTTTCCATCTTCCTTTTTTTTCTTGTTTGTAACCGTTTGTGGTTTTTCTGTCTTTCTTTTAATTGTTTTCCTGTTTAAGTCTTTTTCTCTCCTTTAAAAAATTTCTTCTTATCACTGAATATTTTTTTATAACGATCAATTATGTTTACAGTTCATATTTTCTGTTCTTTCCTGTTTTCTCTGCTTCCAGTGTTTTCTTGGCATGCATCAATATTATGATTCATATTGTTTGCATGTATATATTTTCCTTTTGATAGGAGTGTATTTTGACAGTACTGTATTTGGTACATCATCATTTGGTGTGTGCGCGCGCGCGCGCGTGTGTGTGTGTGTGTGTGTGTGTGTGTGTGTTTACTAGCGCTAAACACTATGATGATATCTGTTTGATATTGTTGCCACCTAAGTGGTCATATGTTGGGTTAAAAAAATTCATTAGATTCCATACATTAGTGTGTGTGTGTGTGTGTGTGTGTGTGTGTGTGTGTGTGTGCTGTCAGTGCCCAAGTGTTGCTCAGACGAATTTCGTAAAGTTTCGTGCTCACTCGCTCGCTCTCTCTCTCTCTCTCTCTCTCTCTCTCTCTCTTCTCTCTCTCTCTCTCTCTCTCTCTCTCTCTCTCTCTCTCTCTCTCTCTCTCTCTGTCTGTCTGTCTGTCTGTCTGTCTGTCTGTTAGTTAGTTTTTCAGTGTAACGTCCTTCCACCAAAAAGTGATATTAGACGGTTAAGTGTGTGTGTTGTGTGTGTGTTTGTGTGTGTTTGTGTGTGTGTTTGTGTGTGTTTGTGTGTGTGTTTGTGTGTGTGTGTGTGTGTGTGTGTGTGTCGTGTGTGTGCGTGCGTGCGTGCATGTGTGTGTGTGCATGCATGTGTGTGCGAGTGTGTGTGCATATATGAGTGTGTGTATGTGCGTGTCTGTCTGTACGTGTGTGTGTGTGTGTGCGTGCGTGCTTGTGCGTTTGTGCATGTGTGTGTGCGTGCACGCCAACGTGCGCACTTGCACGCGCGCGTGCAAACAACGCGTGAATGAATGAAAAAGTTATAGAAAACAACTAATTAAAAACGACAAATGAATAATACATAAATCTTTACCCGCTGGATCTTACAAACTTGGCGATTTCACTGATTAATAAACTGGCTGCTTGGCTTACTGACATACTGCTTACCATAGTTGATAGATATTGACTGATCGACTGACAGATTGACAGACTGACTGACTGACTGACTCACTGATCACTGATTAAAAATCGATTTTCCTCTTTTTACTGGTTCAATTTATTGGTAAAGGTTGCAATAATGTAGAATTTCAGTATAATCATTAAGAAATTTGTTCTTAGATAGATGGCTTGATGAAAAAAAAGCAAATGCATTGCTTATTCAATGTACCATCTGGAAATAAAAATTTGACTTGACATGACAATAAATAGCCTCTGCATTCTGCGCCCGTTCATTCCTCTTTTCCCGTCCCCCTTCCCTCTCCCCCTCGTTTTCTCTCTTTCCTATTTCTTTCACTTTTCTTCTTTCCTTTTTTTCTCTCGTCTTTTTCGAAAGCTAAAAATGGTAAATACTTCACGCGCTTCTCTCTCTCTCTCTCTCTCTCTCTCTCTCTCTCTCTCTCTCTCTCTCTCTCCTCTCTTCCTCTCTCTCTTCTCTCTCTCTCTCCTCTTTCTGTCTGTCTGTGTGTCTGTCTGTCTCTTTCTCGCTCTCCATCTCTGTCTCTTCTCTCTCTCTCTCTCTCTCTCTCTCTCTCTTTCTGTCTGTCTGTCTGTCTGTCTCTTTCTCGCTCTCCATCTCTGTCTGTCTGTCTGTCTGTCTGTCTCTCTCTCTCTCAAAATAAAGATAATTCATTCGTTCATTCATTCATTCCTCTCTCTCTCTCTCTCTCTCTTTCCTCTTCTCTTTATTCTCTCTCTCTCTCTCTCTCTTCTCTCCCTGCTCTCTCTCTCATATGTATCCTGTGTATACAACTGTCTCTAGTCTCTCTAGTATATTTGTTTAATTACCCGTTTGACCTATTCATTAGACATTTAATTATTGTATGATTAATTAAAATGATTGGTTGATTGATTTACTTGAATTGGGCGGGGCTGAAGGCTAGATTTTTTTATAGCCACCATTGTGCTTATTCTTTTCCCCTCAATAAAAATGTTCATTCATTCATTCATTATTTCATCCATTCATTATTTCATTCATTCATTATTTAATCAATCAATTCATCATTCATTCATTCTTTCATTCCTTCATGAATTATTTAATCAATCAATCGATGCATCCATTCATTCATTCTTTCATTCCATAATTACTTAATCAATCAATCGATTCATCCATTCAGTCATTCTTTCATTCCATAATTATTTAATCAATCAATCAATTCATCCATTCATTCATTAATTCTTTCATTCCTTGAATTATTTAATCAGTCAATCAATTCATCCATCCATCCATTCATTCTTTCATTCCTTAATGAATTATTTAATCAATCAATCAATCAATTCATCCATTCATTCCTTCTTTCATTCCTTCATGAATTATTTAATCAATCAATCAATCCATTCATCCATCCATTCATTCATTCTTTCATTAATTAATTATTTAATCAGTCAATCCATTCATCTATCCATTCATTCATTCTTTCATTCCATAATCATTTAATCAATCAATCCATCCATTCATTCTTTCACTCCTGCCTTCCTTCCTTCCTTCAAATATTTCATCTCTGGTCTTCCCCTGTCCCTTCCCCCACTCAGTCCCCCCCCCCCCCCCACCACCACCCTTACCCACCCCCTCACCCCACCCCACCCCTTAGCCCAGACACACACAGCCAGTGGGGTTCAATATAAATGAAATTTAAACCCACCCCACTAACCTACATGTCTGGTGTCCTTAAATGGTATTCTTGTCACTAACTGGATTGAGGAGGACTTCAATTAGGCAGAACCTGATCCTTACGTAACTGGAAATTATGTTTTAAACTACTTAGCACATCGGGACTACAGGGTAGCCTGGTGGTTAGAGTGATGATGTATTCGTGATCTGCTGACCTGGGTTCCATTCTTCGTTCAAGAGGATTTTTTCTCTCTGGAGTTTACATCAGTGCCGACTCCACTTCCCCCCGAAAGTCCTTTCGGATGAGACTATAAACCGAGGTCCCGTGTGCGAACGCACCAAAAACATCTTGCGCACACGTTAAGACCAGTTCCGCTTTTCGGAAGAGTAGGCCATTGTGTGCCGGTGGGAATGGATGACAAAATTGACAAAACTGTATACACACGGGGATTGGACGTAAAAAAAACCCTCATGAGTGGTTATTCCATTACTCTCGAAATAAAATAAAAGAAAGAATAAAATGAATTAAATAAATCCTATCAACACGCTTGGTAAAAACGCCACCCCCCCAAAAAAAAAAATTAATATCCGGGATAAAAATACAATAATATAATTACAACCAATAAATTAAAACTCAAGTCAAGACTGCGAACAGCAAGACGAGTGTTCCCTGACTTTGCTGGGAAGTTCTGTTGCCAAGTCAAAGTCAAAGTCAAAAACACTTTAACTGCCTCTCTACCAGTAGATAGAGTGTGTCGCCACACGAACGGCGCCACCTACCGGATATGTAGTGTCGCCACATGAGCGCGCCACCTACACGATATGTAGGCTCACAAAGACATCAGGAATCGTCAGTGTGTGTGTGTGTGTGTGTGTGTGTGTGTGTGTGTGTGTTGTGTGTGTGTGTGTGTGTGTGTGTGTACATTTGAATTTGTTAGAATATTGTGAATCATTGTTGTTGCTTGTGTAGGAGCGGATTGAATGGAAGCGCTCTGATTTGTAATTGCAAGATATAGCGCTCTATAAATTCCATATATTATTATTATTATTATTATTATTATTATTTGGAATCGCGTGCCTCACCCCTGATATGGCCTCTGTGGTCGGCGGGGCTATAAACAACAGGATTTGGATCGGACACTCGCAGAGACAACAAAAAATGATCAGATTTGGAATCGGCTGTCTCGCATTTAGTCCTTCGGATGAGACTATAAACCGAGGCCCCGTGTGCGAACGCATGGAGAACATCGTGCGCACACGTTAAATCTTGTTCCACTTTTCGAAAGAGTAGGCCATTGTGTGCCGGTGGGAACAGATGACAAAATTTACATAACCGCATACACACGGGGACTGGATGTTAGAAAAAAAGCACAAGAGCGCTTATTCCATTATCCTCGATATAAAAAAACGTTATCTGAGCGCTTTGATTTGTTGCTTTACAAGATTCAGCGCTATTTTAATTCCATACATTATTATTTTAAAAAGCCACTATATGTGCGCTATATAAATTCCATACATTCTTCTTCTTCTTCTTCTTCTTCTTCTTATTATAATCATCATCATTATTATTATCATCATCATTTTCTTTATTATCATCATCATCATTATTACCATCATCATTATTATTACCATCATCATCATCATCATCATCACCATCATCATTATTATTATCATCATCATCATCACCACCATCATAATCATTATTATTATTATTTATTATTATTATTATTATTATTATTATTATTATTGAGCAGTCTGTGCATTGGCAGCCCACCTGGAGGTGAAGGACAGGAGAAGGTGAGATTTCCACAGGAAAGATTCCAGAACGGGTTTTAACGTGCGCGGAACATGTTCTGCGTGCGTTCTCACACGGGACCTCGGTTTATAGTCTCATCCGGACTTTTGGGGAGAGTGGAGTCGGCACTCATGTTAACTCTAGAGGAAAAAATCCTCCTGAACGAGATTCGAACCCGGGTTTAGCAGATCTCGAATACATCATCACTCTAACCACCAGGCTATCCCGCCCCTACGACCAAAGCACCAAATATATTCATTTATATATTATTTATACTTTTATATCGAGAATAATGGAATAAGCACTCGTGTGCTTTGTTACATACAGGCAGTTTTGTCAATTTTGTCATCTGTTTCCACCGGCACACGATGGCCTACTCTTCCGAAAAGCGGAGCAGGATTTAACGTGTGCGCAAGATGTTCTGCATGCGTTCGAACACGGGGGCCTCCTCGGTTTATAGTCTCATCCGAAAAGTAGAGCTTACCAGCAAGACGCAAGGCAGAAGCAGTTCGCACCGAAAACAAGTCAGTTTAAGAGCGTGTCCACTTAACGACAAAAAACCCGTTCAGGACACGCCAGACTTGATCTCAGTACAGGCAGACATGAACAGTGGGGTCAGGGGAAACACCCTGATTGAGGAAGGAACACGGCAGGTGCCCGAATCTCCCAGGCCTGTATGTAGCTTGTACTGCCGCCGACTTGCAAAGATCCAGAAAGGAAACTGTTGTATTGGACATAGGCCTAGCGCGCGAGAGAGAGCAGTTGTCAGTTACTATGCATGATAGGTCTGTTCCTTGTTTAGAGAGATGGGGAGGGGGGGGGGGGAGGAGGGAGAGAGGGGGAGACGGTGAGAGAGATGGGAAGAGAGGGGAGGGAGTGAGAGAGAGAGGAGAGAGAGAGAGGAGACGGTGAGAGAGAGATGGGAAGAGAGAGAGGTTGGGAAGGGGGATAAAGAGAAAGAGAGAGAGAGAGAGAGAGAGAGAGAGAGAGAGAGAGAGAGAGAGAGAGAGAGGGAGAGAGAGCAGAGAGATGGGAAGAGAGAGGGGGGGGAAGAGAGAGAGGGAGGGAGGGAGGGAGGAGGAGAGAGAGAGAGAGAGAGAGAGAGAGAGAGAGAGAGAGAGAGAGAGAGAGAGAGAGAGAGAGAGAGAGAGACAATGACAAATTCTTTTATTTCGAGGATAATGAATAAGCACCCATGTGCTTTTTTACATCCAGTCCCCGCCCTTAAGGATATATATGATAATAAAATAAAATAAAGCCTATAGCAATACACTTACACAGTGTACGGGGGAAAAATCTACACAAAAATCCCCACAAAAATCACTGAAGAGAAAAAGAAAAAAGAAAAAAAGTAGCAACAAGTAAGGAAGAAAGCAAAACAGAAAACACAGAAGAAACAACCGAAAAAATAGCAAGAACCAAGAGCAAAACAAAAGCGGCAACAACAACAAGGGAGAGGTGACACCCAGTAGTTCCCTCTCAACAACAACAACAACCCCAAACCAAAACAGAACCAACCAAAGCAGAACCTCCATAAAATTAAAGGAGAACAAACCACCTAAAAGTCATTTTTCAATAACACAATAGCCATATACAAGTAAAACATTCACAATTATACACAGAGAGAGACAATGACAAATTCTTTCATTTCGAGGATAATGAATAAGCACCCATGTGCTTTTTACATCCAGTCCCCGCCCTTAAGGATATATATGATAATAAAATAAAATAAAGCCCATAGCAATACACTTACACAGCTTACGGAAAGAATATCTACACAAAAATCCCCACAAAAATCACCGAAGAGGGTAAGGTAAAGGTAAAGGAGTCCCATAACCTATAAGGTCGTAGGGGAGCGAGGCGTCAGAGACCTCACTTCTCTAGGGCCAGCATATTGAGGGCGGCGCCCATCTCCTCTCCTTCGCTGCTTTACCTTCCCTGACCCTAAAGAGGGCAGGTACCCATTTACAGCTGGGGGAACTGGGGGAGCTGTACTGAAGCCAAGGCGCGCAAACGGTCACCCATCCAACTGGTAACCACGCTCGACGCTGCTTAACTTGGCCGGGGGAAAGCGAGTGCTCCGACCACTGAGCTATATAAGAGGGAGAAAAAGAAAAGAAAAAAAGTAGCAACAAGTAAGAAAGAAAGCAGAGCAGAAAACACAGAAAAAAACCGAAAAAATAGCAAGAACCAAGAGCAAAACAGAAACGGCAACAACAAGGGGAGAGGGAACAAACCAAATAGTCCCCCCTCAAAAAAGCAACAACAACCCCAAACCCAAACCAAAACAGAACCAAACAAAGCAAAACCACTATAAAATAAAGGAAACAAACCACGTAAATAGTTTCATTTTGGCTAACAGAAAGAAACGGCAAAAGTTCTTTGTGCTTTTATGGAGGAGAGAGGAGGAGAGAGAGAGAGAGAGAGAGAGAGAGAGAGAGAGGAGAGAGAAAAGAGAGGAGAGAGAGAGAGAGATGACAAATGACAAATTCTTTTATTTCGAGGATAATGAATAAGCACCCATGTGCTTTTTACATCCAGTCCCCGCCCTTAGGGATATTATATATATATATATATATATATATAGAAGAGAGGGTGAGAGAGAGAGAGAGAGAGAGAGAGGGGAGAGAGAGTGTGTGTGTGTGGTGTGTGTGTGTGGGGGTGTGTGTGTGTGGGGTGTGTGTGTGTTAGGGTGGAATTGAACCTAAGACTGTTCGTGTTTTTTGTCCACCTACTGGATGGGAAGAGAGAGAGAGAGAGGGGGGGGGGGGGGGAAGAGGGACACAGAGAG
>CM054168.1:3695523-3705523 GCA_028751875.1 Rapana venosa | reverse complement strand
TTTTTTTTTTGGTTTGTTTTCTTAAAAGCAAAATTTCGTTTGGTTTAGAATAGCGGTGTGTGTGTGTGTGTGTGTGTGTGTGTGTGTGTGTTGTTGCAAAATTTCGTTTGGTTTAGAATAGCGGTGTGTGTGTGTGTGTGTGTGTGTGTGTGTGTGTGTGTGTGTGTGTGTGTGTGTGTGTGTTGTTGTTGTTGTTGTTATTGTTATTGTTGTTTTGTAATGCAACGAAAATGAATAAAACAAGGTTTATTGAAAAAATGATTAATCTGTTATTGGGTTACTATATATACTAAGTAATATGTACGCAAAATAATATGTATTCATAATAGATAGATAGATAGATAGATAGATAGATAGATAGATAGATAGATAGATTGTGTGCGTGTTTTTATCTATTTATTTTATTTATTCTTTTATTTCGAGGATAATAGAATAAGCACTTATGTGCTTTTTTACATCCAGTACCCGCGTGTATGCGGTTTTGTTAATTTTGTCATCTGTTCCCACCGGCACACAATGGCCTCTTCTTACGAAAAGCGCAACAGGATTTAACGTGTGCGCAAGATGCGTTCGCACACGGGGCCTCGGTTTAGAGTCTCATCCGAAGGACTTTTGGGGAGATCGGAGTCTGCACTGATGTTAACTCCAGGGGAAAATATCCCCTTGAACGGGAATCGAACCCGGGTCGTCAGATTGCGAGGGTAATGTTCTAACCACTACGCTGATGTGTGTGTGTGTGTGTGTGTGTGTGTGTGTGTGTAGTGTGTGTGTGTGTGTGTGGTGTGTAGTGTGTGTGTGGTGTGTGTGTGTGTGTGTGTGGGGTTGTGTGTGTGGTGTGTGTAAACGCAGGCATACTAGCAAGTGGTGCTCCCTTAACCCTTTACCATTCGCATTTTTTACAGAGAAACTCTCTGTAGTATTCGGAAATTTACGCTGGTTTTTCAGAGAATAAGGTACCTCAAGTACACATAGTCCTGTACAGTTACTATTGTTCGCAGAGCAGTCATATTTGGCCAAAGTATTCATATGATGTCATACTTTGTTCTGCACCCCAAGATGTGTGTCCTACCTACATGTGTCATGCTGCTGTCCCCTCTTTGTCACCAAATACAGGTAACATTGCAGTGACATCATGCTGTTAGTCTACAACTACCCTCTAACATGTGCAATATAGGTATGTGATTAAAAAAATAATATGTGTGGTCCTGCCTGAATGTGTCCTCCATCGCATCCACCGTCATGGTAATCCAATCGAACATTCACATGTCACAAAATTACTGTCACCAAGTCTACACTTCCTCAGTGGAAAGTGTTCAAACATATTGAAAACGACGTTGACTAATGCGCGTATATACATTATTTACAAATATATGCTGACGCCTACTATTTACAGACACTAGTGTGTCCTTCACCAATAGCTGCATGGCTGTCACAATGCAGGTGTCACAGCCAGTGTCGCGTCCAGGTGTGTTGGCGTGTTTCTCAGGTGAAAATACTGATAAATTTTGAGAAATCTGGTTTTCGTCATAATATTACTGATCCGTGACTCAGAAAATGTCAATTCAGTAGACCAGTAGAGATGCAGCCTTGGCAAACGCTTGATCCCCATCATGATCAAAACGACAGGTAAGCCCAAATTTCATCAGGTGTTGTTTCTGTCCGTAATGGATCTATGACTAAGCCTTTCACAGCGATCTTTTCCCTGGCATAATTGTTAGTTTCATCTGCTACAATTTGAAAAAAATGTTGGGGCACAAACAAAACAAAGTAATCTAAGAGCTTGGCATTCAGTGGGAGAGTTTGTGCCGGCCCAGTCGGCAGCGTGAAGTCTTGCACTGAGCAAGGCACTTGTGCGCTGCGCCATGTCGTCTGCTATGAAGCCAACGGAATGTTATCCTCAGCATCACTTTCCGACTCACTACCTTCTCCTATTTCATCTCTTTCTTCTACATCTACTTCAACATCGGATTCAACATTTTATTCTCTTTCGAACTGTTCCACTTGAGCCAAAATAGCTTCAATTTCCACATCAGTATATTCCTCCCAACTTGTATGCTCAATCTTTGCTGCCATTTTTAGCTACAAGAAAGCGTGGGAAAGACAAAGCCAGTCACTGGCCAATTTCTTGTGAAAGGGAGGCTGTGTAGCACTGAATTTGGGGTCCATTCCTTCCTTAGTTTATGCTGACCTCAGTGGAATGCTCATTCATAGTGTGCGTGTACTAGGTAGAGCTTAGTGCGTGATGGAAAATCCCCACTAGGCTGAAATGACGTCCGGCGGGCTGCGGCGGGTATAAATAGATACGGGCGAGCGGGCAGCGGCGGGCTACGGCGGGTAAAAATGGGAAAGGGTTTTAAGCATCATCCCCGAAATTTGAATGATACTACCTTTATGGTTCACACACACACACACACACACACACACTCAAACCGTTGCATAGGAAAAATCTCACCATTGATGAACCTCAAGGCTCTATCCCAAGGGGAAAAAAAGCAACAAGAACAAAAATGCCACAGCAACAAAAGCAACAACAAAAAAGCAACAACAACAAAGCAACAACAACCAAAACGCAACGAAATCTATATGTTCCCTTTAGCCGAAATCTATATATTCCCTTTAGCCGAAATCTATATATTCCCTTTAGCGGAAATCTATATTTTCCCTTTAGCCACCAGCTGCCGGTGGCAGTTGCGAGGTATACTATAACCCAAGATGTGGTTTACTGTAACCATCTATTTTAAGCAGCCAATTCTAGTAGTTACTCCCCCTTCGCAGAAACGGCGACGCAGAATGGGCTATTTTTGGGGAGGGAGGGATCGTCCAATGACATGTGTGCTAAGCTCTATTTGCGTGGGTGGTGATGTTGGACGTATATCTGACACATTCATGGCTTCCTGTTGACTGATGTCTACGTGGGTGGATTTGGTTGGTTTGTTGTTGTTTTGTTTTGTTTTGTTTTGGGTTGTTGTTGTTTGTTTGTTTTTGGGGGAGGGGGGGGGGGGGGGGGGGGGTTGGCATGGCCAGTGTTTTAATTCCATATTTATATTCTTTTATATATCATTTTAAATTCTTTTATTTCAAGGATAAAGGAATAAGCACGTACGTGCATTTTTATACCCAGTCCCCCTGTGTATGCATTTTTGTAAATTTTGTCATCCGTTCCCACCGGCACACAAGGGCCTACTCTGAAAAAAATGCGGAACTGGTTTTAAGGTGTATGCAAAGATGTTCTGAGTGCGTTCGCCCTCCTCGGTTTATAGTCTCATCGGAAAGATTTTTAGGGGGGAGTGAAGTCGGCACTGATGTTAACTCCAGAGGAAAACTCCTCCTGAACGAGATTCGAACCCGGGTCAGCAGATCACGAGCGCATCACTCTAACCACCAGGCTGTCCCATCCCCGTCCATATAGTCAAGTCAAGTCAAGTCACTTTAATCATCCCATGAAGGGCAATTACAAAACTGACGTTATAGTCGGAAGGGAGCAAGTTGCAAAACTTGGCCCCACAAGGTGTTTTAGATAGATAGATAGATAGATAGATAATGAACATCAACTGTAACTAAAGTGCAAACCTGACACAAAAGTGACAAAATTGATGTGCAGTTGGGTATATCAGGTGTACATGATAGCTCAGTGGTCAAAGCACTCCCTTTTCCCAGGCTAAGGTTAAGCAGCGTCGAGCGTGGTTATCAAGTGGATGGTTGACCGTTTGCCCGCCTCGACTTCAATATAGTCCCTCAATTCACCCAGCTGTAAATGGCTACCTGCCCTCTTTAGGGTCAGGGAAGGTAAAGCAGTGAGGGAGAGGAGATGGGCGCCGCTGCCTCAATATGCTGGCCCCTGGAGAAGCTGATGTCTCTTGACATCTCGCTCCCCAAACGACCACATAGGTTATTCCGTTACCTTTTTTTACCTTTTATATTCATTTCACGATAGTAACCACCACGAAAAAAACAACAACAAACCGTGTTGCAAAATTGAACATCATTAGATCTAGATCTAGCAGCAATCCTGTTCCGCTGTTCGTAAGAGTAGGCCATCGTGTGCCGGTGGGAACAGATGACAATTTATAAAACCGCATACACACGGGGGCTGGATGTAAAAAAGCACGTAAGTGCTTATTCCATTATCCTCGATATAAAAGCATAAAATTAAAAAAATAATAAATAAATAAAATAATGCATGCTACATCTAGATTTTAAAGACATGCTTTTGAAATAAATAGATCTACACAACCAAAACACACACACCCGACACAGAGTCCCACCAAACATCAGAAAATAATATATAAGCAAGACAGAAGGAAGAACTGGATTAAGATGAATGGATGGAGTAGATTCTGAAAAAAAAGAACACACACACACACACACACACACACACACACACACACCACCCTAATGGAGATCGAGAAATAACTTTTGCTCCGTAAACTTTAAATTGTTGTAAATTTTTTCTTTGGTTTTTGCTGTTGTTGTTTGTTTGTTTTTTTAACAGTACATTGCCTGAGAAAAAAAATTCAATTCATTACCCATACAATCGATTCCTCAGGGAGTTTAAATCTATAAAAAAAAAATTTATTCGTTTTTTTTTTCTTCTTCTGCTTGTAGTATAGTCTACAAAGTTTAGTGACACTGTGGCAATGACGTAAAGTTTTATATGATCATGACGTAAGTAGCTTAGCATTTGTGATCTCACGCTGTGATGACGTAAATAATCGTCCTTTGTGTGATGTCACTGTGATTAATCAGAGCCGTAAGAATATTGGCCCCCGGGCTTGATGGTTTTGTTGTTGATTAATTACAATACCCCATCCCGCATAGAGTACACACACGCGCGCGCGCGCGTGCGTGCACACGCAGGCACGCGCGTGCGCGCCAATAAAATGTTTTTCCTTATCCTCCCTATAAAAGAAAAGAAAAAAAATGAAGAAATAAAATAATTGATTAAAAAAAACATTACAGAGAAGAGAGAGCGAGGAGAAGAGAGAGAGAGAGAGGAAAAAAAAAAATAAAATAAATAAAATGATTTAAAAAACACACACACTTACAGCGACAGGAGGGGGGGAGAAGAGAGGGGGAGAGAGAGAGAGAGAGAGAGAGAGAGAGGAGGAGAGAGAGAGGAAAAGGGAGTTAAAAAGTTTATTTGCTTCTGTCTTCTTTCTGTCTGTTGTCTCTCTCTCTGTCTTGTCTCTCTCTTCTCTCTTGAGCAAAAATTAAGTTTCAAAAACAATATATTTTTCTTTCTTTAATTAAGGGGACATTTGGGGTTTAATTTTTTATACGAAAGTTAAAGTAATTTAAATCCAACACCAAGTTTTTTTTTCCTATTTCTACAGACTTTTACAATAAATTTCCCATTTTTCCATAGTAAGTAGTTAGAAGTTTAATTTATACGCGAATCTTTTCTTTTTTTTTTTTAAACAGTGTGTTAATTTGTATTTTTTTTTAAATGTACCCCCTCCCGCTCTTAAAAACACCACCCCCACCCTCCTTTTTAAAAAATTTTTTTTTTTTATGACGTATTTTTATTTGCTTCGGTTCCTTATTCTGTGTTTGCCGTTTTCCTGTTTTCATTCAAAAAAGTTTTGGCAGTGTTATTAGTTAGTAAAATGGCAAAAGAAGACAGGGTCATTTCTCTTTTAAAGTGTTTCCCCCTTTGTGAATGTAAATAAAGAACGGAGGCGAAGGGGGGGGGGGGGGGGGTGGGGGGGGAGGGGGGGGGGGGGGGGGGGGGGTGAAGAGGGGAGGGAAGGGGGGGGGGAAAGAAGAGGGAGGTTTAGTTAGTTAGGCCCTATTTAAAAGTTCCATGAGTCTTGTAATGAATGAAAACAGCCATTTTTTTTCTCCCCATTTTTTTTTTTTAAAAAGACGGTTTCCCCAATTATGGGTTTTTTTTTTTTTTAATTCCTTTTTTTCTGGTGAGGAGTGGGTGGGGGGGGGGGGGGGGGGTTCAGATGATCTATGACCTATTTAAAAGTTCCATGGTCTTGTAGTGAATAATAATAATATAATTAAAAATTTAAAAATAATAATAAATAATAATAAAACACCCATTATTTTCTGTCCATTTTTAACAAAACTAAATGGCTTCCTAATTTTTTCTAAGTTTTTAAAAAAAAATTCTTTTTTTCCCTGGTTTAAATTTTCAAAAAAAAAGGCCCAAAAACCAACCCATGAAGATTCTGAATACTTTTTTTTCTTTCTTTTATTCGAGGATAATGGAATAAGCATTATGTGCTTTTTACATCCAGTCCCTGTGTATGCGGTTTGTAATTTGTCCCCCTTCCCACCGGCACACAAGGGGCCTATTGACGAAAAGGGGAAAGGATTTAACGTTCGCAAGTTTTTGCATGCTTCGCAAGGGACCCCTCGGTTTATAGTTCACCCAAAGGATTTTGGGGAAAGAGTGGGTCTGCATGTGTTAACTCCAGGGGAAAATACCCCCTTTGAAGGGAATCAAAACCCGGGTCACGATTTGCGAGCGCAAAGTTTAAACCCATAGGTACCCCTGTCCCCCCTTCCACCAGTTAAAGTTTGAGTTCTCGTTTCCCTCCTCCTTGTCGAACGCTCAGACGCAACTATTGTTGTTGTTATGAGCGAAAAATGCGTTGCGCTGCCTTTAAGCCCTGAAAGTCAGGCCCGGCCCCGATTGGGGGCGTGGGAGAGAATTATTATCTTTTAAAACCTTTGGAATTTTTTAAGAGGAAATGGACACAAGAAGGGAGATAATACAAAGGGGGGGGTGACAGGAGAAAAGAATAGGCAAAAAAAAACCCCAAAAAGAGGGATAGAAAAAGGGGGGGTTCCTAGCACGAATTTCCGAAGGGGGAGATGCTATTTAACTGAAGGTGGAGTATTTTTTGTCGTCAGTTCTCTTTAAAGAGTTTTCGCCCGCAAGTGCTGTTTTTTTTGTCAGGATTCCATTTCCTTTAAAAAAATTTGTTAAAATATGAATTTTTATGTGGATTCAGTATGCTATTTGTTAGTGATGGGGTTTGATAGGGGAGTTATCGATTAAATTTCCCTCCCTTTTTCAAGCTGCTGTAGTGTAGGCTTTTAGGGGGGAAATCTGTTTAACTGATCGAAACCTTTTCGGTGGGTTTGGGGGCTTTTTGCTATGACTGAAATATTTTGGTTTTTTGAAAGCAAACGTGTGTGTGTGTGTGGTTGTGTTTTTGTGTGTGTGTGTGGTGTGTGTGTTTGTGTGTGTGAGTGTGTTGTGGTGTGTGTGTGTTGTGTGTTTGTTTTGTTTGTGTGTTTTGTGACGTCAAGTTTTTTTTCCCGTGGGGTTTTGAAAAAACAATGCATTTGTCTGTGTGTGTGTGTGTGCTTGTTGTGTGGTGTTTTGTGTTGTGGTGCTGTGTGTTTGTGTGTGTTGTGTGTTGTTGTGTTGGGGGTTGTGTGTGGGTAACGTCAAGAAAATTTTTATTTCCAGTTTTTCATTGAATAAGCAATGCATTGCTCTGGGGTTTGTGTGTTTGTGGTGTGTGTTGTGTGTGTGTTGTGGGTTTTGTGTGTGTGTGTGTGTTTTGGGGTTGTGTTGTGTTGTGTGTGTTTATGACGTCAAGTTTTTATTTCCGATGTTTATTGAATTAGCAATGATTTGTCTTTGTGTGTGTGTGTGTGTGTGTGTTGTGTGTGTGTGTGTGTGTTGTGGTGCTGTGTGTGTTTTGGGGTGTGTGTGTGTGTTGTGTGGTTTTGTGTTGTGTGTGTGACGTCAACAAGTTTTTATTTCGTTGGTCATTGAATAAGAATGCATTTGCTGTGTGTTGGTGTGGTGGGGGTTGTGTGTGTGTGTGTGTTGTGTGGTGGGGTGTGTTTTGGGGTGTGTGTGTGTGTGTGTGGTGTGTGTGTGTTGTGCGTGCGTGCGCGCGCGCGCGCGCACGTACACAGACGTTTAAATTTCTATGTGAAGTTCGGTATGTTATATTAGTTATGTTAAACTAGTTATGTGATTCAAGTTATGTTAGTCCAATTATGTTGCGTTAGTTTTTGCCCTCTGGTTGCTGTTTTTTCCCCTTAAATAGTTCTTTATAATATTTCTTCTTCAACACATTTACTTACTTACTTACGCACACACACACACACACTCACACACACACACACAGAGTACACACACACACACACACACACACACACACAACACACACACACACACACACACACGTGTGCTCTCTCTCTCTTTCTCTTCTCTCTCTCTCTTTCTCTCTCTCTCTCTCTCTCTCTCTCTCTCTCTCTCTCCTCTCTCTCTCTCTTCTCTCTCTCTCTCTCTCTCTCTCTCTCCCCTCTCTCCTTTCTCTCCCTCTGACTTTTTTCCTCTGAAGGCACACCAACTTACACATGCTCATTCGTACATAGTCTTTGCTTCCTTTCCTCCCCCAAATAATCCTTTTCCCTATCGTCTAATATCACTTAAAGTGGAAAGACGTTTAAAGCGAAGAACAACAACAACAACAACAACAACACACACACACACACACACACACACACACACACACACACACACACACACACACACACAGAGAGAGAGGAGAGAGAGAGAGAGAGAAGAGAGAGAGAGAGAGAGAGAGAGAGAGAGAGAGAGAGAGAGAGATTCATCTACATTGAATATTATACATACACATCTATATAGATATACAAATGTGTGTGTGTATTGTGTATTACTCTCCACAAAAGTCCTTCGGATGAAACTATAAACCGAGGCCCCGTGTCCAAACGCACGCAGAACCACTTGCACACACGTTAAATCCTGTACCGCTTTTCGTAAGAGTAGGCCATTGTATCCCGGTCAGAACAGATGACAGAATTTACAAAACTGCATACACACGGGGACTGGATGTAAAATAAAGCACATTAGTGTATATTCCATTATCTTCGAAATGACAGAATAAAATGGAAAAAAAATGTGTGTGTGTGTGTGCGCGCGCGGGCGTGTGTGTGTAAATAAGTAAGTTAAAAAAAACCGCGATATAGATACAGAAAGAACAAACATGTCGTTTATTTTGTCCCAAATAATTATTTTGTCTTTCGTCTTCCTCAAAAGGTAAAGACTCGATGAATTGACGTCAGTCTCATAAATACGTCATTGTGGAACATTGTTACAAGGTCTCAGAAACGACGACCAAGCGTCATAATCCACTCCGGTTTAGAAAGGGGAAGGCATCTATACCGAACTTGGCTACCCTTCTCTTAGGTAAAAAACAACATCACGATCAAACCGCGAGGAAAATACATCCCCCTGTGGGAATGATTGGCTGATACAAGGGTGATCTTGCCAGTACAGCTCTCCTTAAATGAAGCTTTACCAATGATGACCTTGTGGAGATCTAGAGTGTCGCTGCTAGATCCAAGCGTAAGATTGCCAAGAAGGAAACCGGTCTATTCCCTCGTTAAGAGATCATTCCGCGTGGTGTATGTAACACAACACTAGCAACAGACTCCTTCCTGTGAGGATGAGAGAGAGAGAGAGAGATGAGTTTTTATATGTTTTGCTCGGATCGTTGCTTTTCCTCCCGTGGGGATTGCCAGGGGTCTGTTAGTATAGACAGCATCCCCACCAACTGGAAATTCTGTGATAGAAATTTCCATTTATTTCATCTTTTCTCTCTCTCTCTCTCTCTCTCCTCTCTCTCTCTCTCTCTCTCTCTCTCTCTCTCTCTCTTCACATATTGACTTATTCCAGAATATTTAAGTATACTTTCAATAGTTGTCAGGTTTTTTGGGGTGGTTTTTTTTTTTACATGTGTGAAATTATGTTTGGGTGAAGTTGCAAGGATTATTCATTATATATTATATATATATAATATATATATATATATATATATATATATATATATATATATACGTATGTATATATATGTGTGTGTGTGTGTGTGTGTTATTCATATAATATATTAAGGTGTGTGTATGTGCGTGTGTGTGTTATTCCTGCCATGTATTGCAAGTTAATTATTTTTGTTTACTTTTTGCTTAGCTTTTACCCCTAGAGGGCTGGATGTAAAAA
>CM054168.1:3658023-3675523 GCA_028751875.1 Rapana venosa | reverse complement strand
TGCCTTTTTCTCTTTCGGTTTTCATTATTTTCTTGATGCAAAAAGCATATTGTTTAAATTGTGTTTATACTGTATAGGGATAGAAATACAGCTGCAAAAAAAAAAAAAAAAAAAAAGGGTGAAAGGGTGGCGCAGCGCTAAGTGGCGACGCGTTCTCCCGCTCTCCCCGGGGAGAGCAGCCCGAATTTCACGGAGAGAAATCTGCCATGACTTAAAGTGGTATGAAATAAAATCTGAGCGCTTTGATTTGTTGCTTTACAAGATTCAGCGCTATATAAATTCCATACATTATTATTATTATTATTATTACTCCTTGCCAAAAATACTGTATTGTTAATGGCAATAAATTACTTTCAGTGTTCAGTGTTCTCTGTCTGTCTGTCTCTGCCTTTGTCTTCTCTCTCTGTCTCTTTCTGTCTGTCTCACTGTCTGTCTGTCTGCCTCTCTCTTCCCTCTCTCTGCTTCTCTCTCTGTCTCTCTCTCTGTCTCTCTCCTCTATCTGTCTGTCTCTCTCTCTCCTCTGTCTGCCTGGCTGTATCTCTCTCTCTCCTCCCATCTCCCCCCCCCCCTCTTTCTCCTCTCTCTCTCTCTCTCTCTCTCTCTCTCTCTCTCTCTTTGTCCTGAATTAAGGCCAGACATGGCAGAGACAGACTTGGAAGGAAAGAAATATGAGACACAAAATGTAACAGCTTTGAAAAATGGACAGGACTGTTTTCGCTTGTCAAAAATAGCTTTTTTGGTCTGTGAAGATTGTCAGTCAGTCAATCAAGCATTCTATCTCTCTCTGTCTCTGTCTGTCTGTTTCTCCCTCTGTCTTCTCTCTCTGTCTCTGTCTCTTTCTGTCTGTCTCACTGTCTGCTGCTGTCTGCCTCTCTCTCTCTTCCTCTCTCTCTCTTCTCTCTCTCTCTCTTCTCTTCCTCTCTTCCTCTCTCTGTCTCTTCTCTTGTCTGGCTGTCTCTCTCTCTCTTTTCTCTCTTCTCTTCCTGTCTGTCTGTCTCTCTCTCTCTTGTGTCTCTCTCTCTCTCTCCTCTCTCTCTTCTCTCTCTCTCTCTCTCTCTCTCTCTCTCTCTCTCTCCTCTCCTTGTCTGTCAGTCTGTCTTCCCTCCCCCCCTCTCTCTCTCTCTCTCTCCTCTCTTCTCCTCCTGTCGTCTGTCTGTCCTCTTTCCTCTCTCTCTCTCTCCTCTCTCTGTCTTCTCTGTCTGTCTCTCTGTCTCTCTTCTCTGTCTCTTTCTCTGTCTCTCCTCTGTCTCTCTCCTTCTCTCTCCTGTGTCTGTCTTCTTCTGCTTTCCTCTCTCCTCTCTCTCTCTCTCTCTCTCTCTCTCTCTCTCTCTCTCTCCTCTCTCTCTCTCTCCCATCTCTCCCTCCACCCCCCCCCTCTCTCTCTCTCTCTCTGTCCTGATATGTGGGAAGGCCAAGACAGACTTGGAAGGGAAGTAACATGAGACAGAAAATGTAATAGCTCTTGAAAAATGGACAGGACTATTTTCGCTTGTCAAAAACAGCGGGTTTTGTATTGTATTGTGAAGATCCCATCCTTTTGTTGTTGCTTTATATAATTCTGCTGGCCAAGTTTTGTGGATTTATTATTGAGGTTTCTGGTTCATTCAGTATTTGCAGGACATAATATAGGGTAAAAAGTAAGGTGTGGAGGGCAAGAGAAATTATGGAGTAGATTATTGTATTGTAATGTTTTTTGTATTGTATTGTATTGTGAAGATTCTTTTTGTTGTTGCTGTGAAGAATTCGTGTTGGCGACATTTCGTGAGTTTATGATTAATGTTTTTAGTTCATCCATTTTTGCAGGACATGATATAGGGTAAAAAGTAAGGTGTGGGGAAAAATATAGATTATTGTATTGTATTGTATTGTATTGTGAAGATTCCTGTTGTTGTTGTGTAGAATTTATGCAGGCCACGTTTCATGAGTTTATGATTAAGGTTTCTGGCTCACCCGTTTTTTGCAGGACATAATAATATAGGGTAAAAAGTAAGGTGTGGGGAAAGAGAAATTATAGTGAGTAGATTATTGTATTGTATTGTTTTGTTTTGTTTTGTTTTGTATTTTATTTTTTGTTTTGTGTTGCATTGCATTGTGGTATCCTTCGGATGAGACTATAAACCGAGGCCCCGTGTGCGAACGCATGCAGAACATCTTGCGCACACGTTAAATCCTGTTCCGATGTTCGAAAGAGTAGGCCATTGTGAGCCGGTGGGAACAGATGACAAAATTTTTAAAACCCACATACACACGCAAAAAAAAAGTCATCTGAGCGCTTTGATTTGTTGCTTTACAAGATTCAGCGCTATATAAATTCCATACATTATTATTATTATTATTATTACTATACTGCACTGTATGCGAACGCACGCAGAACATCTTGCTCACACGTTAAAACACGTTAGGCCATTGTGTGCCGTTGGAAACAGATGACAGAATTTACAAAAACTGCATGCACACGAGGACTAGATGTAAAAAGGCACATGAGAGCTTATATTCCATTATCCTCGAGCTAAAAGAATAAATAAATACAATAAATAAAAATGTATTTTTTTTATATAGGGGAGTGGATAGCTCAGTGGTCAGAGTACTCGCTTTACCTAAGCTAAGGTTAAGCAGCATCGAGCGTGGTTACCAGTTGGATGGGTGACCGTTTGCGCGCCTTGGCTTCAGTACTGTCCCCCAGTTCACCCAGCTGTAAATGGGTACCTTCTCTCTTTAGGGTCAGGGAAGGTAAAGCAGCGAGGGAGAGGAGATGGACGCTGCCCTCAATATGCTGGCCCTAGAGAAGTGAGGTCTCTGACGCCTCACTCCCCTACGACCGTATAGGTTATGGGACACCGTTACCTGTTATTCTGTATATTGTATGGTATTGCATTGCACTGTATTGTATTGTATTACATTGTATAGTATTGTGATGCACTGCATTGCACTATATGTATTTATCATACTGTATTATATATTGTAGTGTGTTGCATTGCATTGTACAGTATATTGTATAGTGAATGTCTTCACCTGTACACCTCATCTCGTTCCCTTCGCTCTGCTGCAGATACCTTGTACTTACGAATACCTAGATTCAACCAGTCCACTGTTGGCCGTCGCACTTTCTCTGTTTCTGGTCCATTGATCTGGATTGACCTCCCTCTCTCCCTTCGCCAAAAGCCTACTTATGACACTTTTAAATCCAACCTCAAAACACATTTATTTCAAACCTAAGATTCTCCCCTCTTGTTTCATCCCATTTCTGTCCTTGCCCTCAACAGCCAAAACCCCCATCACCCTGCCAGGGTGCACAACCTGTGTGGTGTGTGTGTGTGTGTGTGTGTGTGTGTGTGGTGTGTGTTGTGTGTGCTGGTGTGTGTGCCTGTGTGTGCGTGCGTGCGTGCGCGTGTGTGTATACATTCGAATTTGTAAAAACTTTTAATTGTAACTTGTTGCTTGTGTTAGAGTAGGATGAATGCAAGCGCTTTGATTTGTTTTTGCAAATATAGCGCTATATGAATTCCATTTATTATGATTATGATGATTATGATGATGATGATTATGATGATGATGATTATATTATTATATTATTATTATTATTATTATCATTATTATTATTATATATTCTATTGCATTTTACGTATTGTTTATACTGTAGCAATATGTATTATATCCGATGAGTTTCCTTTAGACCACCAGTAAGAATCTGAACAATATCCTTGGACACACAGTATGTACAAGAAAGTTGACAAAACTGCATAAATACGGGGACTGGATGTAGAAAAACGCGCCTGAGTGCTTATTCCATTATCCTCGAAATAAAAAAAATGAAATGAGAAATGTGTGTTTTAAAACAAAAAACAAACAAAACAAACAACAAAACAAAAAATAACCAACCCACTAACGTCAACAAGACCAGAAGCGACAACAAAGAGATTTTTGTTTATTTTTGGTGTAAAAAGACATGCACAATAACAACCTCGTTAATGCTCAGTCGAATTGATGTCAGAAATAAGATCACTGATCTGTTTTTGTTACAGACAGACAGACAGAAAGAGAGACAGAGGGAGACAGAGAGAGGAGAGAGAGAGAGAGAGTGAGAGAGAGAGGAGAGTGAGAGAGAGAGAGTGAGAGAGAGAGTGAGAGAGAGAGAGTGAGAGAGAGAGAGAGAGAGAGAGAGAGAAAACACTATTTTTCTTCATAGAAAAGGAAGAAGAGAAGAAGGAGGAGGAGGAGGAGAGAGAGGGAGAGAGGAGGGAGAACTCAAACTCGAACTCGAACTCGAAAGATTTATTCACAAAAAGGCCATTGGCCCATACATGAAGGGGGGGGGGGGTTGCCGAGCTGCTTAGTATTTTAATGAGAAAAATAAGGAAGCACAAAAAAGTCATTGTATAACCACAACCACCACAATAAAAATGAGTTCCAAAAAATATGACTTAAGAAACCAAGATATCTCGTATTCTAAAAGCTTTACACAAATATAAAGCAAGGCTGCGCACATTGAGAGGAGGGAGAGAGAGGGAGAGAGGGGGGATGAGAGAGAGAGAGAACACTATTTTTCTACATAGAAAAGGAGGAGGAAGAGAAGAAGGAGGAGGAGAGAGAGGGGGGAAGAGAGAGAGGGAGAGAGAGAGAGAGAGAGAGAGAGAGAGAGAAGAGAGAGAGAGGGGGGGGGTGAGAGAGAGAGAAACGCTATTTTTCTTCATAGAAGAGGAGGAGAAAGAAAGGAGGAGGAGGATAGAGGGGGAAGAGAGAGAGAGAGAGAGAGAGGGGGAGGGGGCAGAGAGAGAGAGAGAGAGGGGGTGAGAGAGAGAGAGAACGCTTTTTTTCTTCATAGAAAAGGAGGAGGGAGAAGAGAGGGGGGTGGGAAGAGGGAGGGAGATAGAGTTATGGAAACCTAAGATGTGTTCCGCTAGCCACTAAAAGATGATATTATTGGCATATGTGTTTGTTTTCGATTTGTTCCTTTGTTTGTTTGTTTGCTAGTTTGTGTGCTTCCTTCTGTGTTGCTGTGTTTGTTTGTATGTGTGATTGCTCGTCTGTGTGTTTGTTTGCTTGTTTGTATGTATGTATGGGTGACAAATGAGGTTCTTGACCTCTGCGATAAAAGAAGAGAGCTTAAGAAACAAAAGTTCACAAGTCAAGAAGCCAACAACAAATACAGGGATAGCCACAGAGAAGTGAGGAAAAAGGTGAGAGAAGCCAAAGAAGCGTGGATAGAAGAACAATGCCACAGCATCGAAGTTGGAATGGCCAAGGGAAACAGCAAAACAGCTTACGACACTCTGAAATCACTAACTAAAACCACACAGCCTAAAGCCTCTGTTATTGAAGACAAAGAAGGAAATCTTTTAACGGAAAGCAATGCCATCCTCCAACGCTGGACGGAATACTGTGAGGGATTGTATAACTACCCACTACGCCCAGGTACCAACATAGTCTCTGACAAACCCCCTGAACACCAAGATAAAGACCCACCAATACTAAGGTGTGAAGTAGATACAGCTATTAAACAATTGAAGAAGGGAAAGTCCCCTGGAATCGATAACATCCCAGCTGAACTCATAAAAATGGAGGGAATGAAACAGCAAGGTGATTCACAGAACTTTGTCAGAAGATTCACGACACCAAAGAATGGCCAGAAGAATGGACAGTCTCTTGTAATACCCGTACCAAAGAAAGGAAACCTCAAGCAATGCCAGAACTACAGAACCATCAGTCTCATAAGCCATCCTAGCTAGATCATGCTGCGGGTAGTCCTCAACAGACTGAAAAACCAAGCGGAAAAACTCCTGGCAGAAGAACAAGCCGGCTTTAGACCAAAACGCAGCACAATGGAACAAATTTTCAATCTGAGAATTCTGATAGAGAAACATCTCCAACACCAAAAAGACTTGTATCACAATTTCATAGAAAAAGGCCTTTGACAGGGTATGGCATGACGGCCTCTGGCAAGTACTCAGGCACTTCAACATTGACAACTGTCTCATTGAAGTCATCAAGGCACTGTACGAGAACGCAAGAAGTGCAGTTTTCATGAACAATTACATGGGCGAGTTCTTCAAGACCACGGTTGGGGTCCGTCAGGGCTGCCTTCTCTCAGATGATATTGACCTCATGGGCGGCAGCAAACAAGAACTGCAAAACCTCACAGATAGTCTATCAGATCGAACGAGCGCATACGGCATGGAGGTCAGTACAGAGAAATCAAAGATCATGGTCAACAGCGCAAGTAATGACAGCACGGAAATAAAGATGAATGGAGAAATACTGGAAGAGGTGAGCCAATTCAAATACTTAGGCTCCATCCTAACAAAAGATAGCACATCAAACAATGAAGTGAAAGCTCGCATTGCAACAGCAACATCTGCTCTAGCCAGACTCGAGAGGATCATCAGAAGCAACAACATCAGCTTCTGCACCAAATATCACCTTTACAAATCCCTCGTGATATCTATCCTCCTATATGGCTGTGAATCATGGACTCTGTCAGCAGAGCTAGAGAGGAGAATCCAAGAAGACTCCTCGAAATATCATACAAAGAACACAAGACCAACAACTATGTGAAAGAAGAAATCAAAAAGCGTGTGGGCCTCCAAGAACCTCTGCTCTCCACCACAAAGAGGAGAAAACTGATGTGGTTTGGTCACACCACAAGACACAACACCTTAGCAAAAACCATCCTGCAGGGAACAGTTGAAGGCAAGAGAAGAAGAGGCCGCCAAAAGAAATCATGGGTTGACAACATCAAAGACTGGACCGCCCAACCCCTGCAACACCTTCTACTAGCCACACAGGATCGTGAAGCATGGAAAAAGATTTCTGTCGCGTCTTCTCTCATGTCCCCCCTACGTCCTATGAGACACGGGACTGAGTGAGTGAGTGATATATGCTTGTTTGTTTGTCCAAATGTTTGCTTATTTATTTATTTATACCACTTAAAGTCACGGCAGATTTCTCTGCGTGAAATTCGGGCTGCACTTCCCGGGGAGAGCGCGTCGCCACAAGAGCAGTGCCACCCTTTTTTTTCCTGTCTGCAGCTGTATTTGTTTCCCTATCAGAGTGGCTTTTTTTCTACAGACTTTTGCCAGGGACAACTCTTTCGTTGCCGTGGGTTCTTTTACGTGCGCTGAATAATTTTGTGTAACACACGGGACCTCGGGTTTATCGTCTCATCCGAAAGACTATCGCCCAGATCACCACTCTGGTCTCATGGATAGGGGAAAAGTTTCGGGTCCAAACGGGATTCGAACCACCGCACACTTCCGACCAGGACTTTTCGCTTTCTAGACAAGCGCGTTCGTTACCTCTAGACCACCGATCCACCATTTGTCCGTATGTTCGCTTGCTTTGTGTGTGGGTTTGCCCGTTTGTCTTGTCGTTATCACTTTATTCGTTTGTTGGTTTGTTTGCTGGTTTGTTTGTTTGTCGGTTTGGTTGTTTGGTTGTTTGTCGGTTTGGTTGTTTGCCGGTTTGGTTGTTTGCCGGTTTGGTTATTTGTCGGTTTGGTTGTTTGCCGGTTTGGTTGTTTGCCGGTTTGGTTATTTGCCGGTTTGGTTGTTTGCCGGTTTGGTTGTTTGCCGGTTTGGTTGTTTGGTTGTTTGCCGGTTTGGGTGTTTGGTTGTTTGGTTGTTTGCCGGTTTGGTTGATTACCGGTTTGTTTGATTACCGGTTTGTTTGTTTGCCGGTTTGGTTATTTGCCGGTTTGGTTGTTTGCCGGTTTGGTTCCGTGTCTGGCTTTTTTCCCTCCTTGCTTTGCTTCTCTGTACGCTTGCTTGCTTGCTTCTATCATTCTTTTATTTTTTAATTTTTTTTAATTTTTTGCTAGTTCTTTCGTGACAGGAAGCTGTTTGTTGGTTGTTTTTTTCTTCCTCTCTTCTGCTCGCTTTATGCAGCAGGATGTGTTGCATTACAAATGCATTTCCGGATGATGCAAAGGGTGTAGAATTCTAAATTTAAATTATTTTTTGTTTTTAATCTGGTCATGTTAGTGCATTCTCTCCCCTACCTCTACCCCTCCCACCCAGCGCCCTCCCCACCCCCCCCCCCCCCCCCCCCCCCCCCCCCGGCGGCGGGGTTTTCCCACCAAGAAGGTGTTTAGCGCGTGCAGAATACTTTTAAAAAAAACACACCAAACATACGCACCCACGCGCGCGCGTAAACAATCACACACACACACACACACACACACACACACACACACACACACACACACACACACACACACACACACACACACACACACAAACAACAACAACACAAAACAACAACAATAACAATAATAACAACAGCAACAACAATAACAATAACAACACTAGTCAATATATGTAACAAAAATTTACTTCCAGAAGAATAACAGCCATCATCCAATTTTTTAAATTTTTTTTCGTCTTTTGGGGTGTTGTTGGGTTTTTTGCTGCCTCATCTTCTGTGACGTCCCCCGTCCTGCTGTTCCCCAATCCGTTCATTTCAATCTCCATCATCAAAGTTTCCTTCAACAGCCATAGTATCCCATACACATGCTCGCGCACGCGCGCGCGCACGCATGCACATACACACAAACACACACACCACATATACAGGTGCTTGCGTGCACACACACAGGCATACACACACACAAAAGTGCGCGCGCGCGCGCGTACACGCGCACGCACATTACATATACTTGTCTTTGCGTGTACGCACAGGTACTTACTCTCTCTCCCTCTCTCTCTCTCTCTCTCTCTCTCTCTCTCTCTCTCTCTCTCTCTCTCTCTCTCTCTCTCTCTCTCTCCTCTCCTCTCACACACACACACACACACACACACACACACCACCTACCATGTCCTTGTGCGTGCGTGCACACACTGGCACACACACACAGCACACACATGCATACACATACACTCTCTCTGTCTCTGTCTCCGTCTCCCTCTCACTCTCTTTTTGTCTTTCTCTGTCTCCCTCTCTCTCTCTCTCTCACTCTCTCTCTCTCTCTCTTTCTCTGTGTTCGTCTCTCTCACTCTCTCTGTGTTTCTGTCTCCGTCTCTATTTCTCTCACTCTCTCTGTCTTTCTGTCTCCGTCTCTATTTCTCTCACCCTCTCTGTCTTTCTGTCTCCGTCTCTATTTCTCTCACTCTCTCTGTCTTTCTGTCTCCGTCTCTCACTCTCACCCTCTTTCTCTGTCTTTCTGTCTCCGTCTCTATTTCTCTCACTCTCTCTGTCTTCTCTATCTCCCTCCCTCTCTCTCTTTCTTTCTCTGTCTCCGTCTCTCACTCTCACCCTCTTTCTCTGTCTCCGTCTCTCTCTCTCTCTCTCTCTCTCTCTCTCTCTCTCTCTCTCTCTCTCTCTCTCTCTCTCTCTCTCTGACTCCGTCTCTCTCACTCTCTCTTTCTCTGTCTCCGTCTCTCTCTCTCCTCTCTCTCTCTCTCTCTGTCTCCGTCTCTCTCTTTCTCTCTTTCAATATTTCCAAGAAATAATTGTACAAAGCCAGATTCTTCAATGCATGCACTAAGTCTACGAAGTCCCAGTACTAGTCAAGTATTTCCCTATTTCTGCAACATCTCCAGGGTACGGGATAGCTCAGTGGTCACAGCACTCGCTTTCCCCCCAGCCAAGGTTAAGCAGCGTTGAGCGTGGTTACCACTTGGATGGGTGACCGTTTACACCGCGCCTTGGCTTCAGTACAGTCCCCCAGTTCACCTAGCTGTCAATGGGTACCTTGCCCTCTTTAGGGTCAGGGAAGGTAAAGCAGCGAGGGAGAGGAGATGAGCGCCACCGCCCTCAATATGCTGACCCTTAGAGAAGCTGAAGTCTCTGATGCCTCTCTCCCTCAACGACCGCATAGGCTATGGGACACCTCTACCTTTTTTGTATAACTCGCCAACATTGGTGTAATAATTCACAGCATTCTTTACCATGCTTGCCTACCAGCTCTTCTGTACACGGGTATATAAATAATTAACGTTAAGGCACTGGCAGGTCCGCACATTATCTGACCTGGAAGATTGTTGAACCCCCCAAAATAATCCCTAATCTACAGCAGTTTTTGCACAGTCTGGAAAGTGTCTGAGTTTTTGGTGTGTTTTTTTAAGAAATAAAAAATGGCAGCGCGTGGTAAACACAGCTTTAGTTAATGATGTGACGTTTTTAGCTTTGGCATATTTGTATTTTGATAATCTGGAGTGAGATATGGATTACATGATGATGTTGTTTTAAAAAATAAACCAAAATGCTATACGGGAGTCCATTCATGCTTTATTTGTTGTTGTTGTTGTTGTTTGCTGCTGCTGCTGCTGCTGTTGTTGTTGTTGTTGTTGTTGTTGTTTGCTGCTGCTGCTGTTGTGTTTGTTGTTGTTTGCTTTGCCTTTTCGGAGAGCGACAGATGTTGAAAAATGATTTTCAGTTAAGGTCCCTATGAAGCACTGATAATACACAGGCACATGCGGTTATTTAGATATCAAGTGTGGCTACCCCCCCCCCCTACCCCCCCCCCCCCCCACAGCACACACACACGCGCGCGCGCCAACACACTCACACACGCGCACGTGCACACACACATCCACGCACACACTCACACACACACACCACAACACAACACACACACATTTACTCTCTCTCTCCTCTCTCTCTCTTCTCTCTCTCTCTCTCTCTCTCTCTCACACACACTCACACACACACAGACATACACACTCACTCACAACACAACACAACACACACACATACTCTCTCTCTCTCTCTCTCTCTCTCTCTCTCCTCTCTCTCTCTCTCACACACACACACACACACACACATATACACACTCTCTCTCTCTCACACACACACTCACATACACACTCACACACAACACAACACAACAAACACACACACACACACACACACTCACACACACTCACACACACACAAGAAGAACTAATAATACACAGGCACATGCGGTGACTTAGATATCATGTCCGGCTCTCACCCCCCCCCCCCCCTCCCCCCCCGGTGGTTTGGTGGGTGGAATGAGAAAAGGTTCTATGCACAAATGGAAAAGAAGAAGTGTGTGTTGTGTGTTTGTGTGGTGTGTGTCTATTGTGCGTGTGTTGTTGTGTGTGTGTTGTGTGTTTGTGTTGTGTGTTTGTGTCTGTGTGCTGTGTGTGTTTGTGTGTGGGTGTTGTGGGTGTGTTGTGTGGGTGTTGTGTTTGTGTGGTGTGTGTGTGTGTGTTGTGTGGGTGTTGTGTTTGTGTGTTGTGTGTGTGTTGTGTTTGTGGGTGTTGTGTGTGTGTGTTTTGTTTGTGTGTATGTGTGTTTGTGTGTGTCTTGTGTGTGCGTGTGTGTGTATGTGTGTGAGTTGTGTGTGGTGTGTGTTTGTGTGTGTGAGTTGTGTGTGGTGTGTGTGTGTGTTTGTGTGTGTGAGTTGTGAGTGTGTGTGGTGTGTGTGTGAGTGTGTGTTGTGTGTGGTGTGTGTGTGTGTGTGTGTGTGTGTGTGTGGTGTGTGTGGGATGGTGGTGTTCCAATCCACACTTATCGCTTTCTAGGCAGGTGCATTATCTCTCAAACCTCACTTGGTAAGGGGAAAGAGGTTTGTTTAAGTATTGGTTTTCTGAAGGTAGCCACAACATACTTAGGTGCGCGTGCGTGCGTGCGCAAACACACACACACGCACTCGCGCACACTAACAGACACTCACATACAAAACACACTCGCAGATGTGTGTTTATATAATCACACACACATACACACACAAACACTACACACACACTCACACACTAACACACACACAAAATTAACACACACATACATACTCACACACACACACACACTAACACCCTCTCTCTCTCTCACACACACACTGACACACACTCTCTCTCACACACACTAACACACACTCTCTCTCTCACACACACACTCACACACACACACACACACTTACACACACACTTGCACACACAAACACACACCGTACACCCTACCCCCCACTCTCTCTCTCTCTCTCTTCTCTCTCTCTCTCTCTCTCTCTCTCTCTCTCTCTTCTCTCTCTCTCTCTCCTCCGACCTGCCAACACATCGCTTAAAACAATCACCACCTAAATGGAACTGAACTCAAACACCACACATAACCCACTTAGTTACTGTGGAGAGTTGGCCAAGGGGTAACGTAGTACAGATGTCCCCATAACCTATGTGGTCGTAGCGGAGCGAGGCGTCAGAGACCTCAACTTCTCTAAGGGGGCCAGCATATTGAGAGCGTACAGCGCCCATCTCCTCTCCCTCGCTGCTTTACCTTCCCTGACCCGAAAGAGGGCAAGGTACCCATTTACAACTGGGTGAACTGGGGGAGGGAACTGTACTGAAGCCGAGGCGCGGCGTAAACGGTACCTGTCTAGAAAGCGAACTAAGTGCGAGGTTCTAGACTCGATTTGTGTGCCTGACCTCGCCCCCCTCCCTCCCTCCCCCCCTCCCCCACCCAACCTCTCCCCCCCCTTTCCCAAACCCACTCTTCCAACTCAACCATCTGTTATGTCTTGAGTGGTGGTGTGGGTGCTAGTGTTGTTGTTTTCATTTTCCAGTTAAGTCGGTTAACCCGAGGTTTTTGTGTGGAACACGCATTCAGTGCACGTAAAAAGAAAGAACCCAGTAACGGTTTGCCACCCGCATAACCCTAGTAGCCATGCGTTGGTAAAGCCGCGGGTTCAGGGAAGGCTATACGTGTAACGGTGTGAGGGGAGAGTTTATTGGATGAGCACAAAAGGAATTAAGTATCGTTATTACGAAAGAGACAGACGGAAAGACAGACAGAGAGAGAGAGAGGGAGAGAGAGGGGGGGGGAGAGGAGGGAGACAAAGGAGAGAGAGAGAGAGGGGGGGGGGCGAGAGAGAGAGAGGGAGGGAGAGGAGAGAAAGACAGAGAGACAGATGGAGAGACAGACAGAAAGAGAGAGAGAGAGAGGGGAGAGAGAGGAGAGAGAAAAGGAGGGAGGGGAGAGAGGAGAGAGAGAGAGAGAGGAGGAGAGAGAGAGAGAGAGAGAGAGGAGAAAAGGAGAGAGAGAGAGAGAGAGAGAGAGAGAGAGAGAGAGAGAGAGAGATGGAGAGGAAAGAGAGAGAGGAGAGAGGAGAGAGAGAGAGAAAGAGAGAGAGAGGGAGACAACGAGAGAGAGAGAAAGAGAGAGAGGGTGGGGGAGAGAAGGGAGAGAGAGAGAGGGAGGTAGAGGGAGAGAAAGACAGAGAGACAGACAGAAAGACAGACAGAGAGAGATAGAGGAGAGAGAGAGTGAGAAAGAGAGAGGAGGGAGACAGAGAGAGAGAGAAGGAGAGAGAGAGAGGGGTGTGAGAGAGAGAGATGGGACACAGAGAGAGAGGAGGGAGACAGAGAGAGAGAGGAGCGAGAGAGAAAAACAGAGAGAGAGAGTGTGGGGGGGGGGGGGGAGAGAATAGGGAGAGAGGGGATAGGGGGAGGGAGAGACAGATAGAGAGAGACAGAGACAGACAGATAGAGAGACAGAGAAAATGTGTGTGTGTGTGTGTGTGTGTGTGTGTGTGTGTGTGTGTTGTGTGTGTGTGCGTGCGTGTTTGTGTGTTCGTGTGTGTGTGTGTGTATGTGTGTGTGTTCGTGTGTGTGTGTGTGTGTTGTAGAGGGAGACAGAGAGAGATAGGAGGGAGAGCGAAAGAGAGATGTGTGTATGGTGTGTATGCGCACATGTGTGTTTTTGTGTGTGTTATGCGCGCGCGCGTTCGTGCATACGTGTGTGCGTGTGCCTGCGTGCGTGCGTGGGCACGCTGACGCATGTGCGATCGTGTACGTACACTCATCTGTCTTTTTCTGCGTTTTTTCTTTGTCTGTTTGTCTTTCTGTTTGTCTGCCTTTCTGTTTCTCTGTCTGTCTGTCTGTTTCTTTGTTTGTCTGTTTGATAGAGTAGTGTGGAGGAAATTGCCTCTTTAAACAAAGAGAGATTCAGCAGCTGCTTTTCCTGTCTTTCTGAAAAAGTTCTGCAAAAAAAAGAAGGGGAGGGAGAGAGAGGGAGGATGGGAGGGAGGGTGGAAGAGGGAGAGAGAGAGAGAGAGAGAGAGAGAGAGAGTGAGAGAGAGAGAGAGAGAGAGAGAGGGAGAGAGAGAATGTATATGTGTGTCTGAGACAGACAGACAGACGGACAGGCATTGATTGCTTGCTTGATTGATTGATAATCTTTATTTTCAAGGGTGACAGATAATTATAGGTATAGTTTGTTTTATTATCTAACCCTTGCCCTGAATAAGGATAGTCATTAATATTAACAAATAACATTTCATGTAAACTGAGAGAGAGAGAGATGGGAGAGAGAAAAAGAGGAGGAAGAGAGAGAGAGAGAGGAGAGAGAGAGAGAGAGAGAGAGAGAGATGCAGAGAGAGACAGAGGGACAGAGAGAGAGGAGAGAGACAGAAACAGATAAAGAGAGGGACAGACAGGCAGAGACACAGAGAGAATAAGAGAAAGAAAGAAACAAAGAGAGACAGACAAAGAGAGAGAGAGATAGAGAGAGAGAGAGACGGAGGGGGGGGGGGGGGTGTGGAGGACTGGCCCCCCCAAAAAGGAATTATTTTGGGGAGAAATGGATAAACTGCTTTTATTTTACCCCCGAAATACATCAATCACTATCTATCTATCTATCTGTCCCGTAGTCTGACGACCGTGGGGGCACCCTCAAAGACTCAGCAACCAGTTCCCTCCATTCTTCTCTCTGTTCTGCCTTTCTCAGGGTTTTGTTGAGTTCTAGGCCTGTCCATTCACTGATGTTATCCTCCCAGCTCTTCCTTGGTCTGCCTCTTCTTCTTCCTCCTTGGACAGTGCCTTGCAAAACTGTCTTTGTAATTCCTTGGGATTTGTAAACAGCCCTACCACTTAAGTTTACGCTTTTTCCGATCGTTTAGAGGTTCTCATGGGGTCCAATGGTTTGTTTGGTTCTGTTATGCACGCTTTCCCGTTGCTTAGTGGTTTCTTTTAGAGATGCCAAGGAGTCTCGAAAGCATCTATTCCACTGCCTGTACTCATCTCTCAAATCTGCAGGTCAGGGTCCATGATTCACAGGCTACAGAATATGGATATTGACATGGGGCTTTTGTGGATTTGGAGATGTGAGATTTTTATTTTCCCAGATGGTGTTTAGTTTTGACAAGCTTTGTTATTGTCTGTCCCAGTCTGCATACTACTTTGGCTTGGATCCCTGGTCGGATACAATGGCTCCGGTACTGAAGCTTTGAACCTGTTTCCCGCTTTGGTCTTTACCCTGTTCAGTGCTAATGCGTTGGTGTTATTGTAGAGTTGGGTCTTCTATGCACGGGATTTCATGCCGTATGTTTTGGAGGCCTTTATCCAAGGTTTCTGTTGCTGGCAAGCTCTTTTTTGACCCTGCTTTTCCTCAATGTCATCGCGAAGGGAGGTTTGTGAGTTCCCCACCAGCTGGACGGGTTCCCCTTCATGATGTTCCCAGTGCATCAGCCATGATTCTTCAAGGAGTTGTTGAAAAGAGTGGGGAGGTAGACACCCTGCTTCTCCAACTGTTGTTCGAAAACCATTCTCAATTTTTGTTGTTGTAGTACACTGAATGGTGCCTGGGCTGTCCAGCTGTTTGTTGAACCTGATCAGTTTGCATTGATGCTGTAAAGTTCATGGTTGCCACAAAGCTGCAGCCACACCCTGTCAAATGCCTTTTAAAATCGATAAATACGTTTTTAGGTCTGTTAGTTGAAGGTACCGCTCACAATTTATTTGGGTTAAATATTTTGTTGTGCTGCGCCCTGCTCGAAACCTGTTTTTCCCTCAAAATGATGGTCTTCTGCTTGTGGCTTGTCTATTAAATTTATCTGCAGCATGCCCTTTGCTTGGGTGACTTATGAGGTGTTTTGTTCGGTAATTTGGCATTTTGTAGATTTCCTTTTCTTGGGGGGTGATGATGAGGGGACTGCGTCCATGGTGTTCCCCCCCAATTTTCCTGTCTGCAGATCTTGTTGCAGTTTCTTGTAGGGCGCTGTCATGGCTTCCCCTCCGCTTGGCCCCAACTCAGCTGGAATGTTGTTCGCCCCTGCTGTTTCCCCTTTTTCAGCGTTTGACTGTGTTTCCATTTTCTTCCCCCGGAGGATGGGTGACTGTCTGTGTCTTTTGCTTTCGGGTACATTAGGATTCTGGATCTCCTGGGTTTCTTAGTTATACAGGTCGGAGCAGTTTCGGTCTTTGTTCGAAATCCTGGTCGTCAGTGAGACTTCCATTTTGTCTTGGTAGGGGTTAAACCTTTCTCCGTTTCGTGCTTCAGGTCTTTCACAGCTGATAGCTTTCTTGTATTGTTTTCTTGATGTTTCTCTTCAATGTCTTGGCATGTTCACCGATCCATTTTCTTTTGCTCGTCATGGACTTCCTGATTCTTTGTTGACTGCCTATATTGTTCTGCTCTTTCTTTTGTTTCATTTTTTTTTCTTAATCTCTCCCGCTTGGCATTTGTAGGATGTTGGTGTGACCCATGGTTTTTTGACTGGTCGGCGTTTGCCAAGAAGCTCGTTTGCGTTTCAGTCACTGCTGTATTGAAACTATTCGTCATGTGTCTATGTCTGAGTCTAACAGTGAGTGTTTGAAAACTTTCCACCTATCTTGCTTGAAAATTTCTAATACCTCGGGTCCTTAGCTTCTCGAGGTCAATTTGATCCTGTGTTGTTCCGCTTGGGGATTTTCTTTAGACGTAGTCGGAAAGTCTCATAACAATTGTCATTTCCCATGTCTGCCTGGAAAACTTGTGTCTGTGCGTTGTTAACGCTAGACTGAAACCGTTTTTCACTGATGTAATCTATTTGGTTGTGTGTTCTCCATTTGGGCTATGCCATGTCCATTTTCTGATTTCTTGTGTGGGCAAGTGTATTCGTTTCCGTTAAAAAAGAATTTTGTTAAAGCTTCATTCAACGAGAGGAAATTTTAAATTTTTTTTCCTTTTCTTTTTTCTTCACACTTCAGAGAGAGACAGAGAGAGTGAGGAGAGAGAGAGGGTGAGGGAGAGGAGAGAGAGGAGGGGGGGGGGAGGGATGGGAAGAGAGAGAGAGTGGGGAAGAGAGAGAGGGGGGGGGGGGGAAGAGAGGGATGGGGGAAGAGAGGGGGGGGAGAGAGAGAGGGGGGAGAGGGAGGAGAGGAGAGGAGAGAGAGAGGAGGAGGAGGGAGAGAGAGAAGGAGAGAGAGGGAGAGAGAGAGAGAGAGAGAGAGAGGGGGCACAGGAAAAAACAGACAGACAGACAGACAGAGAGAAAATAGAAAGAAAGAGAAGAAAGGAAGAGACAGACAGAGACAGACACATGAAACCCAAAAAACGAAAACAGAAAGAAAAAGAAAAAAGAAAAAAAAAAACGAAACAAAAAGAAAGAAAAAAGAAAAAAATCTTATTTTTGTGCAGAAAAAACTAGGTTAACGTTCAGTAAATAAGAAACTAAAGAAAAACCCTTTTTTTTTACACACACACAAAACCCACACACACACACACACCACCACACAAAACACCACACACACACACACATACACACACCAAAACACACACACACACACACTAC
>CM054168.1:3650523-3655523 GCA_028751875.1 Rapana venosa | reverse complement strand
CATTCTTCTTTGCATTCTTCTTTTTCTTGGCATTCTTCTTCTTCTTCTTCTTTGCATTCTTCTTCTTCTTCTTCTTCTTCGCAATTCTTCGCAATTCTTCTTCTTCTTCTTCGCAATTCTTCTTCTTCTTCGCAATTCTTCTTCGCAATTCTATTTCTTCTTCTTTTTCTTCTTCTTCTTCGCAATTCTTCTTCGCAATTCTTCTTCTTCTTCTTCTTCTTCTTCTTCTTTGCAATTCTTCGCAACTCTTCTTCGCAACTCTTCTTCGCAATTCTTCTTCGCAATTCTTCGCAATTCTTCTTCTTCGTCGTACCAGCCCTCTTTAGGATCAGGGAAGGTAAAGCAGCGAGGGAGATGAGATGGGCGCCCGCCCTCAATATGCTGGCTCCTGGAGAAGCTGAGGTCTCTGACACCTCGCTTCCTAACAACCACATAGGTTATGGGGACACCTTTGATATGTAAAGATGAGTTCGGCACTGGCATGTCTGCACTTCAGCTGATTTTTCAAAACTGTACCATTTCTCAACCACAATACTCCGAGATTCGAATCCAGACCCAAAACTTAAGAACCACTGGAATGAAACACTTCTGTCGCGCCCACTCGGTCCCCCAAGTCATAAAAGCTCAGAAAGAATTTTTTTTTAAATTTCAGCAGGCTAGCAATAAAACGAAAGATAACGAGAAGGAATATCTGAAAAGTGTTGGAAACGACTATCAACAGATGACGAAAATAACATCCGCGGTAAAAAATAAAAAATGTTAAACTGCCATCGTTAAACTTTTCCACCTCCTTCACGTGTCTGAGCAGTAATGAAAAACGAAACGACAACATATGACGAAAATAACATCAGCAGCAGCGGTAAAATACCGTCGTTTAAGTTGCCACCTCCACAACCACCACCATCATCACCACCACCATCACCAACCACCACCACCGCTGTCACTCTTATCAAAACATCACCATCAACAAATCCAAAAATGGAAAAAAAATGTTCTGACATGGTCACTGTGTCAAGATGTTGTCCTTCTTCTTCACCTTCACCTGTACAGTGCAGAGTGTACAGTGGAGGGGCACCACTGAAGATTTCGCAACCAGCTTCCTCCACTCACCCTGCGGTTCTCTGTTTTCCTGTAGCAAGTCGTTCCGCTCAAGGCTACCACCAGTCCTCCACTCTCTGATGTTGTCTTCCCATCGTTTTCTCTGTCTGCCTCTTCTTCGTCTTCCTCCTTGTACTGTTCCCTGTAGGACAGTCTTGGCCAGTCCACATGTTCGTGTGATGTGCACGTGCCACTTAAGTTTGCGTTTTTCTTCCACTGAAGTCAGGAGCTCTTCATATGGTCCGATGGCGTTTTTTATTCTAGTCTTCACTTCCTCATTAGTGATGTGATCTCTGTATGAGATACCAAGGAGTTTGCGAAAGCACCTCATCTCCATTGCCTGTGTCCTTCCTTCAATGTCGGCTGTTATGGTCCACGTTTTCTTCTGAACTATCCTCTATAAAAAAATACAGAGACCATCACCACTACCATCATCATCATCACCACCACCACCACCACCATCATCATCACCACAACTACCACCATCATCATCATCATCATCACACCACCACCACCACCATCATCATCATCATCATCATCATCATCATTACCACCACCACCACCACCATCATCATCACCACAACTACCACCACCATCATCATCATCACCGTCACCATCCCCACCCTCACCACCATCACCACCATCACCATCGAAACCAAAGGAAAGAAAATAAAGTCACTGAGATGGCCGTTATTTCAAATATCCGTCATTCTTAACCATCCCCTTTTAAGAAAAAACAACCATCCATCATCACCACCCTCGTCACCATCATCAACACAACTACCACAACCACCACAATCAACACAATCAAACATCACTATCATCATCATCATCATCATCATCATCATCACCACCACCATCACAACCCTCATCATCATCATACCACCATCATCGTCATCATCATCATCATCACCACCACCACAACCATCATCATTATCACCACCACAACCATCATCATCGTCATCATCATCATCACCACAACCACCACCGTCATCATCACCCTCATTACCACCACCACAACCACCACAATTACCACCATCATCGCCCCCCCCACCTCCCCCCCCCCCCCCCCCCCCCCCCGCCCCCCCGCGCCCCAGAAAAAGAGAGAACAAAGCCATTGTGATGGCCGTTATTTCAAAGATGCGCCCTACTTAACCATGGCCTATTAAAACGAACCCTGGTGTTTGGATTCCATTGGCTGTTCACTTGTCCAATGGCCTTGAGGCAACTGCCACAATGTCTTTCCCCTGCTCGCAAATTGCGTGTGTTTCGGGGATTCTGCTTTATAAAAGAAAAAGAAACAGAAACAGAAACAGCATGCAGAAAGTGAATGTCCTTGGGCCTATAAAGGCTTTCTTTTGTTTTAAAAGGAGAGAGGGGGGTGAGAGGGAGGGAATGGAGGGGGAGAGAGAGTGAGTGGGAGAGAGTGAGTGTGTGTGTGAGAGAGAGAGAGATTATCAATTTTGAGAGAGAGAGAGAGATGGTGAGAGTTAATGTGTGTGTGAGAGAGAGAGAGAGATGATCAATTTTGAGAGAGATGATAAATTTTGAGAGAGATGGAGAGAGATATGATCAATTTTGAGAGAGAGATGGAGAGAGAGATTATCAATTTTGAGAGAGAGATGGAGAGAGAGATTATCAATTTTGAGAGAGAGATGGAGAGAGATATGATCAATTTTGAGAGAGAGATGGAGAGAGAGATATGATCAATTTTGAGAAAGAGATGGTGAGAGAGAGAGAGTGAGAGAGAGAGATGATCAGTTTTAAGAAAGAGAGAAGTGGAGGGAGACAGAGAGAGAGAGAGAGAGGAGAGAGAGAGAGAGAGAGAGAGAGAGAGAGAAAGGGAGAGACAGACAGACAGACAGACAGACAGACAGAACACCAACTAACGAACTGACGACCTTTTTTCATATTGTGGGAGATATTTTATCATTATTTGTTCAAAGGAAAAAGCGATGATCCAGAGTCACTCATTCCTCGGAGACGTGTTGATTAAAAGACAAGTGATGATCAATAATGACTTATGCCAGAGAGATAGATGTCGTTTAACAGGCGAGTAATGATCAATAATGACTTATGTTAGAGATCTGTTGTTTAAGACATGTGACAGTCAGTAGTGACTTATGTTAGAGAGATATCTTTCATAAGACAAGTTATGGTCAAGAATCACAAATGCCAGAGATATTGTTCAGAGGATAAAGTAATAACCAATAATGACTTTTATGCCAGAGATATGTTGTCTAAAAACAAGTAATGATAATTAATATTCACTTATCTATCTATCTATCTATCTGTCCCGTAGTCTGACGACCGTGGGGGCACCCTCAAAGACTCAACAACCAGTTCCCTCCATTCCTCTCTCTGTTCTGCCTTTCTCAGGGTTTTGTTGAGTTCTAGGCCTGTCCATTCGCTGATGTTATCCTCCCAGCTCTTCCTTGGTCTGCCTCTTCTTCTTCCTCCTTGGACAGTGCCTTGCCAAACTGTCTTTGTAATTCCTTGGGATCTTGTGACATGCCCATACCACTTATACAATAGACAATGTTGTTTAAAAGACATGTGATGATCAGAATGACTTTTATGCCAGAGAGATGTTGTGTAAAAACAAGTAATGATAAATATTAACTTATACAATAGATAATGTTGTTTAAAAGACATGCAATGATCAGAAATGACTTAAGCAAGAGATGTGTTATTTACAAAGTAAGAAATGATCAATAATGACTTATGCCAGAGAGATAGATGTCGTTTAATAGGCAAGTAATGATCAATAATAACTCGTGCTAGAGATCTGTTGTTTAAAAGACACGTGATAGTCATTAATGACTTATAATAATAATAATAATAATAATAATAATAATAATAATAATGTATGGAATTTATATAGCCAGAGATACGTTGTTTAAAAGACACGTGATGATCTAGAATGACTTGTGTTAGAGATATAATTAATTTTCAAAGGGCAAGTGATGGTCACGAATAACTTATGCAAGAGATACGATTATTTTTCAAAGGACTAGTAATGATCAATAATGACTTATTGCTAGAGACACGTTGCATTAAAAAAAAAATGAACGAGTGTTGATCAGAAGTGACTTATGGAAGATCACCGTAACCGTCACCGATCCCTCAGATTCCGAATCCTTTGGGGCGCCTTCGACGCTATGTCAACCACCTTTCTCCAGTCCTCTCCTCTCTCAGCCGGCCCTCAGGGTGTCTGTCTCTCAGCTGCATGTCTGTCCACTCTCGAATGTTGGTTGTCCTCCCATCTCTTCCTTTGTCTGCCTCTTCTTCTTCTTCTTCTTCTTCTTCTTCTTCTTCTTCTTCTTCTTCTTCTTCTTCGCAATTCTTCTTCTTCTTCTTCGCAATTCTTCTTCTTCTTCTTCTTCTTCTTCTTCTTCTTCTTCTTCTTCTTCTTCTTCTTCTTCTTCTTCAGAATTCTTCTTCTTCAGAATTCTTCTTCTTCAGAATTCTTCTTCCTCCCCTCACTGTGCCTTGTAGGATTGTTTTAGCAAGACCAGAGGAGTGTGGTGTGACATGGCCAAACCACTTCAGCTAATTCATATGGAAGATATCTATTGTTAAAACCAAGTAACGATTTTTCCCCCTTATTTTTTCTTATTTTATTCTTTTATATCGAGGATAATGGAATAAACACTTATGTGCTTTTTTTTTTTTACATCCAGGCCCCGTGTGTATGCGGTTTTGCGAATTCTATCATCTGTCCCCAATGGCCTGTTTAGAATGACTCGTTCCAGATAGCTGTTGTTCAAAGGACAAGCGACGGTCACTAATGACTGAAACCATTTTTTTTTTCAGGTTTTCAGGAAGATCGAGCTAACGTTACGTTGATGTGTGTCTTTGCCAGGGCTGGTGTAGCCTGTATGCGATTGCCCACTGTGATG
>CM054168.1:3613531-3631031 GCA_028751875.1 Rapana venosa | reverse complement strand
ATCACATACCCACACACGCACACACACTCAGAAAACACACACACACACACTATACACATTAGCATACACACACAACACACTCACACACACACCACACACACACACATACACACACACACACACACACATACACACACTCACACACACCACACATACACACACACCCACACCCACACATACACACACACACACACACATAACACACACACACACACAAACACACCACATACACACACACACGCACACAACCACCAGAAACACACACACACTTACACACATGCACAGACACACACACACACACACACACACAACACACACACACAAAACACATACACACACACATCACGCCTTACAAACCACACACACACACCAGCGATTTCTGCTGCACACAACCGACGAGGACAGGTACCCATTTACAGCTGTGTGAACTGGGGGACTGTACTGAAGTAAAGGCGTGCAAACGGTCACCCATCCACTTGGTAACCACACGTTCTATTTCGCTTAAAGTGATTAGCATCGTGTTCAGTGTAGAGTTGTGTGTGTGTACGCGCTTGCACATGCATTCGCATGTGCGTGTGTGCATGCATGCGTACGCACCTACGCGTTGTTCTATTTTGCTTCAAGGGATTAGCATCATTGTATTCAGTACAGAGCTCTTTCCTGTCTCTTTTTAACAGATAGGGCTGTTTTTGTCTGAAAAACATCCTGCATGGGTTTGTGGTTTCCTAAGGTCGATTTTTCCTATTTCTCTAGACGTAAAACGACAACTTTTTTTGATGTGTAGGGGAGCAAGACTTAACACACACACATACACACACAACAACGCACCACAACACCACACACACACACACACAAGCACACACATCACACAACACACACACATCACACACACACATACACACGCACACACGCACAGCACGACACACAAACACACAAACGCACGCAAGCAAGCAAGGTAGCGCGTAGGTGCACACGCACGCATGCGCATGCACTTTTGTTCTGTTATCGTTGCTTTTTGTGTGTTTGTTGTTGTTGTTATTTTGCTTGTTTGGGTTTTGTTGTTGTTGGTTTTGGGGGTGGAGGGGGAAGGGGTCCTTGCCATTTTGTGGTATTACATAAACTAGATTTGTTATGATCACCTCCGTTCTTTACTCGTGGTTATTGTTTTCTTCTTCTTTCTTCTTCTCTTTCCTCTTCTACCTCTGTTCCTTCTCTTCTTCCCTTCTTCTTCTTCGCAATTCTTCTTCTTCGCATTCTTCTTCTTCTTCTTTTCGCAATTCTTCTTCTTCTTCTCTTTGCATTCTTCTTTCTTCTTTTGCAATCTTCTTCTTCTTTTTCCTCCTCCCCTCCTCCTCCTCCCCCCCCTCCCCCCCCCCCCTCTCTTCTTTTTTATTTTTTCTTAGCTTCCCCTCTTCTTCCTCGGAATTCTTCTTCTTCTTTGCTTTCTTCTTCTTACTTAAAACTACATTTATTTTTTTTCTATTTTTGCATTCTTATCTTCTTTCATTCACCTTCTTACTTTTATGCCTTCCCTTTCCATCACCCCACCCGTCCCCCCCTCCCCCTCCTGTAATTCTCTTCTTTGCATTCTGCTTCTTTCTTTGCACTCTTCTTTGCATTCTTCTCTCTTGCATTCTTCGCATTCTTCTCAAATTTTTTCTTGTTGTTGTTGTTGTTCGTCTTCGTTCTTCTTTTGATTCTTCTTTGCATTCTCTTTTTCTTTGCATTTATTTTTCTTCTTCCCCTCCTCTTCTGCTTTGCATTCTTCTTTGCATTCTTCTTCTTTGCATTCTTCTTCTATCATCTTCTTCTTCCTCCTCTTCTTCTTTCCTCTTTGCAATTCTCTTCTTGGCAATTCTTCTTCTTACTTTGGCAAATACATCTTCTTCTTCCTTCTTCTTTTCTTCTTCTTCTTCTTCTTTCTTTCTTCTTCTTCTTGCTCTTCTTCTTTGTTCCTCATCATCCCATCATCCTCCTCTCCTCCTCCTCCTCCTCTTCCCTCCTCCTCCCTCTTCTCTTCTTTCTTCTTCTTCTTCTAACGCACACATCCGCAAATCACACACCCCCTACACACACACACACAAACACACACACACACACACACACACAACACACAACAAACACATACACACACACACAACCACGTACACACACACCCCACACCCATACACACAAAACCACATAAAGCACAATACACACACACCACACACACACACACACAACACACACTACGCACACACACACACACGGACCACACATTAAATGGATCGCCTTTAAAAGTCAAGAAATACCCGAATCCGGTTTGTGGCAAGAAACTTATATGTTTGTTGAAACCATAAACTTATCTTGTGACACGTTTTTCAGAGATCAAACTACTGTTCAGAACATGGTCACTGAGAATGCTTACCCTGCTGATACTAGGTAAGAGTTTTAATTTAACTTAATGAATTTTTCATTCTTAAAAAAACCACACTCTTTAGTCCATTGGTACTTGTCCACTTATGGGATTCTGTTGTCACTTTCTCCTGATCTTACCCTACAAAGATGCCGGGGGTTCTTTCAGTGTAAACAGCACCCCCTCCCACCCCCCTTTCTGGAAATGTTGCGCTAGAAATTTCCCCTTTTCTATCACTCTCTGTATGTTTGGAGTGAGAAGTTATCCGCCCTTGTATCCCTCCACTGTGCTGTTTCCTCAGTAATGCCCTCTCTTTGTTTTAAAGGGGGACGGGTAGCCTAGTGGTTAGAACATTGCGCTCGCAATCTGACGACCCGGGTGCCGCTTCCCGTTCCATCACAGGGGATAATTTTCCCCTGTAGTTAACATCGTGCCGACTCCACTCTCCCAAAAGAATTTTGGGATGAGACTTATAAACCAGGCCCCTGTGCGAACCACGCAGAACACTTGCGCACCACGTTAAATCTGTTCCGCTTTTTTGTAAGAGTAGGCCTTTGAATTATTTTGAAACACACACACTAGCACACACACACAAAAAAAAAAGCACACACACATGCACACACACACTTTTCGTAAGAGTAGGCCATGAGCGGTGTGCCGTGGGACAGATGAACAAAGAATTTACAAAAAAGCATACACACGGGGACTGGATGTAAAAAAAAAACACTAAGTGCTTATTCCAATATACTCGATATAAAAAGAATTTTGAATTTTTTTCTTTTGAGCTTTACGTGTCAGTCCTCTCCCTTTGTTCATTTTAATTCTTCCCAGTTCATTCGCCTTGCTTTTTTTCCCGAGCGAAAACATTTTCAAATATTCTCCATTAAATGAGAGTTTAATGCTTCTGTATTGTTTTGTTATGGATCAGTAGTGTTATTGCAAACGTTGGATGCACAGATGTCCAAATCTGCAGGGTAACATGCTCATAATATAACATTTTCGATGTATAATTGTTGTTGTTTGTAATATTGCAGTTTCAAGATGGTGGTTTTTTTAACATGTTCTGTCCACATGTACCCGTGAATACCGTTAGATTAGAATCTCCACGCAACGACACCAAGTTTCGCCATCTCACTCTCTCCTCTCCCTCCCTCTCCCTCTCTTCCTCGCTCATCAAACTCTCTACTCAATCTCTCTCTCTCATCTTCTTCTCCTCACTCGTCTCTCTCTCATCTCTCTCGTCCCTCATCTCTCTCTCTCTATCTATCTCTCTCTCTTCTCTCTCGTCTCCTCTCTCACTCATCACTCTCTCACTCTCTCTCATCAGTCTCTATCTATCTACTCTATCTATCTACATTTCCCTCCATCCCTCTCTCATCATTCTTTCTCTCTCTTTCTCTCTCTCTCCCTCCCTCTCTCTCTCCCTCTCCCACTCGGTCTCAAAACTCTTCCCCCCTCTCTCTCACCTCTCTCTCTCTCTCCTCTATCTCTCTCTCATCTCCCCCCTCTCTCTCTACATTCTTATACCTTTTTTGTAGGGGGCGGGATAACCTAAGTGGTAGAACTTTGCGCTCAGCAATCTGACGACCCTGGTTCGATTCCCGTTCAGAGGATCATTTGCCTCTGGAGTGAACATCAAGTGCGACTCCACCTCCCCAAAAGTCCTCGGATGAGACTAAGTAAACTGAGATCCCGTGTGCGAATGCACGCAAACATCCTCGCGCACACGTTAATCCTGTTCCGCTTTTCGTAAGATAGCCATTGTGGTCCGGTAGGAACAATGACAGATTTGACAATAAAATACAAGAATAAATTAAAAAGTAAATAAATCTCTCCCTCCCTCCCTCTCTCCTTCCCTCCTCCCTCCCTCTCTCTCTCTCTCCTCTCTCTCTCTCTCTCTCTCTCCTCAGCTCGTCTCTCCTCTCATATCCACCTCTCTCATCTCAATCTCTCGTCTCTCTCTCTCTCCTGCTAGATCTATCATACTCCTGTACATAGCCCTCCTCCCAGACCACTGATCAATCTCAGTGATATGTTGGCAATGTAGGATTTGATGTCTGTGCCGTTTTTCCTTCTGCCCTCACTCAACCTTACTTGAAGAAACGTCGTCATATAGACTTTCCTGTGTGTTTCTGTTTGCATGACCAACAATATCTCAGCCGCGCTTATCATTTTCACCAACATTTGTCTGTACACGAACTGTGAGTCCCTCAAGAACGGCTTTCATTTAGTCTTCTGTCTGATCCAATTGACCTTAGAAGTCCGCCTGAAGAACCACGTCCGTCTGCATTCATTTTGTCCCTCTTTCCAGTTTCTGTATGTCCCATGGCTTCTGACTCCTATAGCAATACAGGCCAATTAGTTTTTATGAACAATCTAAATTTGAGATATTTCAGGTCTGCCTCCAGTCTTCCCAAATTTTGCATTAACCCGAATCGAGTTTTGCTTGCCATACTGATTCAAGCCTTGAACGTCCGTGTAAACAGAGCCATGTTTTCTCTTTTTGTCACAGCCTCAATATTGAAATTTTGAACGTGTTCCAGAATGTTTTCATTGGTTTTGATATTTCGAGGGTGACTGTACCATTACCTGCACTTTGGGTCCCTTTTTGGCATTGAACTGAAGGCCAGCAAAAATTGCCCTCGCATCGCCTCTGTAAGAATTCTTCTCCTGCTGTGATAATCACTGGCCTATGAGTGCTGTACAAACAGAGTACCAGAATTTGTGATGTTTCCCTACTCCTGTTAGTAAAGCCTGGTCGTCTAAATGTCCGACTTTCTCCATGATCCTTATCTGTAAATTCAGCGCTATATAAATTCCATAATTATTTAATATTAATTATATTATCCTTATTATTTATTATTATTGTTGTTGTTGATTGTTGTAAATTAATATTTAAATATGCTAAAACAAATGCGGGGACAATACCAACCCAGGTATCTTCTAACAATAACCTAGAATGATAAACTTATATTATTATAAATAATAATAATAATAATAGTAATAATGAATGATGATGAAGATAATGAGATGATGATTATGATGATGATGATGATAATAATAATAGTCATGATGATGATGATGATGATAATATGATGATGATGATGATGATGATGATGATGAAGATGATGTAATAATATAATAATCTAAAAACTCACACTGCTGGCCATTCCATCGGATGATTGTCTTCTGATCTGAATACAAATTTGTCATGAGTGACGTTAGATGGTTTGGAAAGCCCGTTTTTTACATTGTGTTAAATAAACAATAACAGCAACAAATAACAAGCAAACAAACCCCGCCCCCAAAACCAACAACAAAACCAACAAGAAAACCAAGGAAACTAATCTGTTAAAAGGTTCCGTGCCCACAATCAGAATATTCTTTTGTTGTTGTTGTTGTTGTTGTGGTTGTTTTTCTGCCATCTTGTCGTTTGCAATATTTGGCCTTTTCGTGAACCAGATCAGTTATGTCCCGGTGTTTTTTTTCTTTTTCTGCAATTTAAGAAAAAAGTATGTAGGTTTTTCTTATCAGTGTTCCTCTTCATGTTTTTGTTAACAAAGTTTTTTTTTTAATTTTTATATTGGTTTGTTGATTTATTCAAGTCTGTTGAATCATCTTCGAAGTTGCTGTCTTGGTTTGTTGTTGTTGTTGTTGTTGTTGTTGTTTTTGTTGCATTGAAAACGATCAGACACGCACGTCATTCATATCAGCATCCGGTAGTTTAGGGAAACGCGAACATACCCAGCATGCTTCCTGTATTCAGGCTCCCCCGTGGGTATGCCGGGAAGCCTGTCAGTATAAATACCATCCCCCACCTTCTGGAAATTCTGTGCCAGGAATTCTCCCCTCTTTTCTATCCCTCTCTTTTTTGTTTCTGCCTCGTTCCTTTTCTTCCTGTCATCTACTCCATCCCAAGAACACTTGGCGTCGGACTGTCGAAGCAGAGCTTGAAGACCTTCCAACATACCTGGGGAACCATTCGGAAGCTGGCCCAGGACAGACAGGAGTGGAGAACATTTGTTGCTGCCCTACGTGCCAATAAGGCACAAAGGCATTGATGATGATGATGATGACCTACTCCATCTTGTCTATTTTCTGCCTTCTTGGTACCATTCTCCTAACTTTTTTCCCCCCAGAAAGAACTTAAAAGGTAACAATTCTCTCTTGTGCCGAAGTCGGATGATGCGCGGGGCCTGACTTGTCAGGCGTTTAACGGCAGCGTAACACATTTTCGCTCATAAGACAGACAACGATAATTGCTGTCTCAGCGTTCGACAGAGAAGAAGTACGCAGCCTATCCGCCATTTATCCTGCTGGGAAGAATTGGGTGACCTGCTAAACCCATTTTCATTGCTAACTGTTGTTCCTGGTTTGTTGGGTTTTTTTTCTTTCTGTCAACATTTGCAGTAGTCATCTTTTCTGAACCGTAGTCCTATTTGGGGCAGGGTGTGCTTTCGCCTTGCAAAAAGTCTGGCTTCAGCTGATTAAAAGGGGGGGAACTCGGAAATGTATCCTAGAATGCCTAGTCCATCACGTTTGGATGAATGGGTAGGACGGGTCAAGTTGCTTCCCCTTCTTCTTGGTCTAGATGTTTGTTGTTGTTGTTGTTTTTGTTGTTGTTTTTCTCCCCCTCCTCCTCTTTTCCTTTTTGCCTTCTTTTCTTCTTTTTTTTTTCTTCTTCTTCTTTTCTTCTTCTTTTCTTTTTTTCTTTTTCCCTTTTCCTTTCTTCTTTTCTTCTCTTCTTCTTTGCATTCTTCTTCTTTGCATTTTTTTTCTTTGCTACTTCTTCTTCTTTGCTTTTTTTTTCTTCTTTTTCTTTTCTCTCCCCCTCCTCCTCCCCCTCCTCCTCCTCCCCCCCTCCTCCTCCTCCTCTTCTTATCCCCCCCTCCCCCTCCTCCTTTTCCCTTTCTACATCCCCCACCCCCTCCTCCTTTTTCTCCCCCTCCCTCCTCCTTCTTTCCTTTCTTCTTCTCTCATCACTATATCTTTATCATCATCATCACATATTATATTTTTTCTTTTTCTTTTTCTTCTTCTTGCCTTCTTGTTTTTGGGTCTTGTTTCTTTTTTTTCTGTCTGCTTCTGTTTGTTGTCTCTGATCTCTCTTCTCTCTCTCTCTCTCTCCCCTTCTCTCTCTCCTCTCCTCTCTCTCTCTCTCTTCTTCTGTCTGTCCTGTCTCTCTTGTTTTGACTTTTTCATACGACCCACAATAACCCTATTTCTAAAAAAGCATTACAAAAAAGTGTTGACGCTTATTGAAGGCCCGAACTAAACCAATGTCTATCACCCCCAAAAACAAAATGCTGTTATTCCCACTAGAAAAAAGCGTCAAAATTTAAACCCCACAAATTTACTCCATAAAAATTTAAAAAAGGAAGAAATTTTTGAAAAAAAAACCCATCACCAAAAGGGTTTTTTTGGGGGGTAACAATTGATAAAAATCTCATTGGTTCTACCACATATTCAACTATGAAAATTTACTGCCCAAAGGTTCCCCAAACTTTCAAAAATAAAGCACTTTCTTGATTTATTAAAAGGAAAAATATTCTTCCAATTTATATAAAATCTCAATAGACTATGCTTCTACCCTTGGGATTTGCTAGTGCAAACACTATAACCGTTACTGATCTGTAAAAACGAGTTCAAATGGTCTTTTTAAAAAAGACAAGCTTACTAGAAGCTGATATCCCAAAATTTAAATATTCCCCCCCTTACGCCACGACAAAAATAAACAAAGGAGTCATGATTTTTCAAACATGACAGGAACTTTTCCATCATATTAAAGAAAAAATTCCCCCTAAACCACCAGAAATACTAAAAAGCCCGTGCCCCCTTTTCCGAGAATAGATTATTAAAATCTTTTCTACTTTATCGGGCCCTATTTTTTTTTTTGGAAACTCCCTTCCCAGATTCGTTAAAAAAACAAAATCATAACAATCTACAAAACCAATTTAACTCACTTGAACATCAACAATAACAAACCACAGTCCATACCTTTTAAAAAAGCAAAGTTGCATATCCCCTTCCCTATCTGCTTTTCCTCCACCTACTGCCCCCTTTCCCTTTTTCCCTTCACCTGTATGTATGTCAGGGACTGTTGTCTCTCTCTCTCTCTCTTTTTCTCTCTCTCTCTCTTCTCTCTCCCCTCCCTCTCTCCTCTCTCTCTCTTCTCTTCTCTCTCTCTCTCTCTTCAAATTTTCATTGTTTTTGAGAAAGTGAGTTAGCAAGGTAATTTTTTTTTTTTTTTTTTTTTTTTTTTTAAATAAAAAAATTATTTTTTTAAATTTTTTTTTTTTAAAACTAACTTTAGTTATAAGAAATATATCTATCATAAAAATTTAATATGTGTTACTCTGTAGGTATAATGAAATAGAGTGTTACAGGTGACTGCTATTTTGAGAATGATTTCATTTTTTTTTCCTATTCTTTTTTGTCTTGTTTTTTTTCAAAAAAAAAGCAAAAATCTTTAAACACACAACACACCCACACACCCACACACACAACCAACACACACACAAAACACTCTCCAACTCTTTTCCATTTCCCCCCCCCCCCCCCCCCCCCCCCCCCCCCCCATCTCTCTCTCTTACTTACAATGTTGTGTTATTTTATGACTTTAGCGTTTTTTTTCCCCTTTATTGCTAAGTGTATTTACGTTGAGCTTTTTCTTTTTCAGGGGGTTTAATTTGTCAGTATATTTAAAGAATATTGTGGTGACCTGTGCTGTCTCGAGAAAAATACATTTAGTATTATCTTTAAAAACCCCCCTCTTCTCTCTCTCTTCTTCTCTCCTCTCTCTTCTCTCTCTTTCTCTCTCTCTCTCTCTCTTTTTCTCTCTCTCTTCTCTTCTCTCTCTTTCTCTTTCTCTCTCTTCTCTCTCTTCTCTCTCTCTCTCTCTTCTTCTCTCTCTTCTCTCTCCCTGCCTTATAGAATTTTGGCCCTTTACCCCCCCCCCCCCTTTTCCTCTTTCCCTTTTTTTTATTTTGAGTATACGGGGATTGAGTTTATTTAATTACTTGAATATATCTGCTGAGTAAATCAAAATTGGTGTTTACGGGATCGGCACTGTCTTTAGAATTAAAAATTTTTAGAGTTTTATGAAACACACACAAACCCCACAACACATCTCTCTCTCTCTCTCTCTTCTCTCTCCTTCTCTCTCTCTCTCTCTCTTCTTCCTCCTTTCCCCTCCTCCCTCCCCCTCTCCTCTCTCCCCCCTCTTCTCTCTCCTCTTTTCTCTTCTCTTCACTATGACCTTATAGAATTTTGCTGGTTGTTGTTGTTTTTTTTTTTTTTCTTTTTCTTTCTTTTCTTTCTTGTTTTTATTGTGTAAAGTAGGGTATGAGGTTTTTTAAAAATTTTTTTAAATTTTTAGATTATGATTATTTTTATTTTTATTTTATTTATTTTTTTTTTTTTTTTATAAAAATTTTTTTTGTGAGTAATCAAAATAATATCCCAAAGGGGATGTATTTCGGGTTTTTTTTTTTATTTAATTAATTATTATTATTATTATTTCTTTATTTTATTTTTAAAATTTTTTTTTTTTTTAAAAATATTTTTTTTAAGTAATCAAAAAAAGTGTCCAAAGGGGATTGTACTGTTTGAGAATCTTATCTTTGTACCATCTCTGAAACCAAACACACACACCCACACAACACACACACCACACCCCCACAAAACAAAAACCACACACACACACGCACGCACACCAAAACTCTCTCTCTTTCTCTTTCTCTCCTCTCTGTTTAGGCCTAAGACCGAAAAGCAATTAATTCATTCTCCCCTCTCTCTCTCCTCTCTCTCTCTCTCTTCTCTCTCTTCCCCTCTCTCTCTCTCTCTATTGTTATTTTGTATTTTAATAAAGGGGGTATTCTACTTTCGATTTTCAATATTATTTTGGACTTGTTGACTGTTTTTACTCAGTGAATCTTCTATTTTTAAAATTTTATTACCACGTGTAACAATATGTTACTATTTAAATATAAGGTTTCAATTTTAGATCTATAAGTTTGGTCGCTCCTCTCTCTCTCTCTCTTCTTCCTCTCTCTCTCTCTCTCCTCTCTCTCTCTCTTTTCTCTCTCTCTCTCTCTCTCTCTCTCGGGGGCGTTTCCGCCTGCAAGGTGTAAACAACGTTGAAATTGCTTCTCTTCAAACCAATTCCCGTGGTTCAAAATTTTTGGGACCTGACCCTTGCAGGGCAAAATATGCCTGCGTCCCTTGTCGTTTCGGGTTGGGGTGGCATTTTTTCTTTGGGCTTTTGGGGCCTTCGCTAGACGAGTGTTGAAGAAAATGTAAAAATTTTACCGGACTTGAAGGTGAAAAACTGGGGAAGGCGGGTTACGGTAGGGGCGACCCCTGCTTTTTTCCCCGGAAATTTTTCTAAAGATGCGGTGGTGGAGCGAAACCGGACCGCACCTTCAGGGGGACCAAAGCGGACAACCCCGCCAGACCAACTGGGCTCCCGAAAGACACCCCATGCCAAGTTCCTTCCTCACGGGGGTTGCTGATTTTCCTGTTGAGATGATGGGAATTTTTCCACAAAATTGACTGAAATTTGAAAGGGAAATTGATGGATGCAAGAAGAAAGAAAAAGGGAAAAAAACACTTATGGGTTGCGTGAAGATTTGTTGTTCAATGAGGCAAAAAGTTAATGAACTTAACGAGAAACGAAAGTTTGAAAGAAAAAACCCGACAGGTTGATGGAAAAGGTTAACAATTAGAACGAAACACAGACGACTAAGAGGGGTCTTCCAAGCGAAATAATGGTTTTCATTCTTTGCATACCCGTAAAGAAAATGAAACCAGACAGGGTGTGAGGGACTATACAGACTTGTTGATGAAAACATGGAACTGCCTCAAACATACAGTTTGACCACTGCACAGAAGAATGGCCAAACCAGATTCACCCAAAATTTGGATTTTTGTAACTTTTAAAAGGGAAAAAGGAAAAACTGCTCAGTGTAAAGCACAACATAAAGGAAACAATGTTTTATCAATGAAGATTTTTTCCTTCGGATAAGGGAAAAAGAAAACACTTGGGCCTCACTTTGAAAGCAGCAAAAAGGACCAAAGAAGTTCGATGGTGTATAAACCTCTAATTACGATGGTCAGAAATTTCTTTCTGGACCATCAAAAAAATCTTAAAGAGGCACCAAGGTAGTGGGCCGGCCTAGCACAGAGACTGGGCATCAACAACCCCATGAAATGCCGTGGACTGTTTTTTTTACAGAGGGAACAAAAAAGAGCGGTCACCGCACGCACCGCGTTTTAACAAACCACTCAACTCAGGTAGCACAGTGCAAGGGGGTCATGGTTGCACAGGCCAGTGCTTTTTTAATGTTGATGTTCCCGCTAACCCTAGATATGTTACATCTGGAATAGCAAGGGGGAAATAAAGATGCTTTGTTTGTAAACAGTGTACAGGCACATGACGAACAGATTGAAGACTGTGCACAGAATGCTGCTGTTAATATTTGTGTTAACACTGGGGATTTTGATAAATGCTTAAATAAAGTTGAGCTGAAATAAATGATGATGATGTAGATACTTTGTTTTGTGAAAAAACTTTGAACACTGCTGAATGTCCTTTTTTCCTTGTCAAATTTTTTACCACTTAAGATCAGAGAAGTTGAAGGAAGTGCTGCACATCAAAGTGGAACCTATAGTGTAAACGATGATGGAATGTTAATCGATGTGATGGGGAAAGTTTTCACGGGAAAAGGAAAACTTGCATCTTTTTGCACTGGAATGTGAATGGTTTGCTCTCAAAAATATGTGATAAAGATTTCGTTTCCTATGTAGCATCCTTTGATTTTGTGTCTCTTGCAGAGACTTTTGTTGAATATTTAGATTTGTCAGTGTTTAATGATTATAAATGTTTTTGTAACCAGCATCCGATTTACAAAGCAAGGAAGGCGTTCGGGTGGTATTATATTTTGATAAAGAAAGAGCTTTTGCCAAGCATACGAAGAAAACCACTGGCTATAGAAATTTTTCTTGTTTTTCTTATAAACAGAGACCTCTTTTGTTTATCTAAAGAAATATTTACGTGTGTGCTTATTTTCCCCCAGAGAACTCACCTTACTATGCCTTTTTTGACACTGATAATGGTATCGGGGAACTTGGAAACTGCCCTTGATTGTGTACAAATGGATCTGGATGATGTTCATGTAGTTTTAGCTGGGGATTTGAACAGTAGAATATCAGATGTGTCTCAAGATGTTTCTGATCAAGATGATATTTTTCACTTAAATATAATGTAGATAGTATCAGAAGGTGCTCTGAAGATATATTTTGGAATAGTTATGGCAAAATGTTGGTAAAATATGTGTACTACATTCGATTTGTGTATTCTAAATGGGGTTTGTGCTGGTGATCAGCAAGGGCATTTCACATATATATCAGAGACGGGTTTAAGAGTGTAAACAAATTACTTTAGCTTCTTCTGACTTGTTTGCTGCTATCCATAAGTCATGTAGTCTTTAATGTAAATGAGCGTGTGAATTCGATCATCTGCCGCTGGAATTTAGCATGTATTTGACACAAAATAAGAAAGAAGAAGATATTGTGGGAAGCAAAACAATGTAGAAAGAACATAGAAGTTATAGAAAAATTCAGTGGTATGAAGAGTATGCTAATGTTTTTCTCAGCAGATGAACAGTGAAGTTGTTAACAGACACTGCATCGTGCAAATTAGTCTCATCGAAAAGACATAGATGCTGCTTTAGAATGTTCAACTCTTGCATTAAAAAGCAAGCTGAACCATTGAAGAAAAGGATTAAAGATAAATGATAATGTAAAAATGATGATTGGTATGCCCAAGAATGTACTAATTCTAAAAGAGATGCTAGAAAATTATTAAGAAAATATCGAAAAAAACCTTAACAGAGGAAGATTGTAGTAAATACTGCAAAGCACAAAAAAAGTATAAATGCATAATGAAAAGCAAAAAAAAAGCATATAAAGAAAATCTTGTAAACTCTCTTGTTTGTTCTGTAAAAATCAGCATGAATTCTGGAAAAATGTGCGCAAGATATCGCGGAAGAAATCAATTGCAGCTAATAGTATTTCAGTTAGTGAATGGTTTCAACCATTTTAGATATTTGCTCGAGACAAACACCATAGAATAATGATTAGCTAAAGAAAGTGAAGTTGATGAAATCCCTGATGAAACAAGTCTCTTTGATCGTCCTATCACAAGAGAAGAAATATCGTTAGTAATGAGAAAGTTAAAGAATAACAAGTCCGCAGGACCAGATGGATAATAGGGGAACTATTAAGAACTCAGGGGAAAACTGTGTAGATTTTTTTCTTGAATTTTTTAATGCACTTTTTGATAAAGGAATATTTCCCCAGTTATGGACAGATTCAATTATATTGCCGTTGTTTAAGAAAAAGGTTCGATAAATGACCCTGGGAATTTTAGAAAGGCATTTCATTTTGTGACGTTAGTAGTCAGTTTGTATAGTTCGATAATTAATGGTAGGATACAAGAATGGGTGAGCAAAATAACATTACTGGTGAGCAACAAGCAGGTTTTAAGAAAGGTTACTCTACAGTTGATCACATGTTTACACTTATGGCAGTAATACAGAAACAATTTACATTAAATCGAAAATTATATTAGCTTTCATAGACTTTGAAAAAGCATTCGACTCTGTTTCAAGAAATTTACTATGGCCAATCTTGCAAAATTCAGGGAAATTAAAAGGGTAAACTTTTAGATGTATTAAAAAGTAAAAGTATGTAATGTAAAGGCAAAGGTCAGATTGTGGTGCTAACTTTACTGATTAATTCATTTGTACAGAGGATTAAACAGGGTGACGCCTGTAGTCCTGTTCCTCTTCTCCTTATTTATTAATGAACAAACTAAAGATATAATAAAATGGTGGAAGACTTGGTGCAACACTCACCCCTGATATTACAGAATTGTGCATCTTGTTACTAGCTGATGATATAGCTCTCGTAACTGAAACCCCCAATCGGGCTTCAAACTCAGTTTTGAACAATCTTAGTAAACAGCAGCCAAGCTTCACTTAAGGTAAATATGAAAAGAGCAATATTGTAGTCTTTAGAAAGGGGGGGGTATCTTGCAGCAAGGAAAGATGGTTGTTTAATGGGGAGGAAATGACTATTGTAAACTGTTACAAGTATCTTGGTTTTAAAATTTTCTACAAGGCTTAGTTTTTAAATGCAGCTTGTGAAGATCTTGCCAAAGAGCAAAAAATGCTTTATTATTTTTTTTAAGGAAAATGTATGTGATAAAATAACAATTCTTTGCAAATCCTCTGAAAAATTTTTGACACACAGGTTGTGCCTATTACTTATATGGTGCTGAAAAAATGGGGACTAGAAAAGCTGCTTTTTTGTATTGAGAGTGTTCCATTGTATGCACTTAAAAAGGTTTTGGGTATAACTGGGAAAAACTCCGAATGATCTTGTTTATGGGGAAATGGTCGATACCCTATTTGGATTGCTGCTCAAGTAGTTGTGTTAGTTATTGGCTTAAAATACTACTGATGGATACAAATAGACTGCCACTTCAAGCGTATAAAATGTTGTTAAATCTTGATCAAAATGGAAAACACACTTGGGTGGCTAATATTCGTGAAGTATTGTGTCTGAAGGGTTTGGATTTGTATGGTGAATCAAGGTGTACAGGATGTTAAGGGCTTTTTACGTGAATTTCGTCAAAGACTTATTTATTGTAGATGCAAATCTGGATAGTCACGTCCACCAAAGTTAAAGATTTTCATTTTATAGATCATTTAAAACTTTTACAAAGTGTGAACTCTATTTGTCACTGGATATTGATAGACATTAAAGCGTATATTTAACGATGTTTAGATTTTTGGGAAATTTCAGATATGGCACAAAATTCTAACCGTTTATAAAAAGAATAAAGATAACAATTTGATATGTCCATTGTGTAAAAGTGAAAAACGAAGACGTTTCCCTATTTTTCTCTGCTGTCCAGCTATTTTTGATCTCAGGCAAAGATACATTCCGTCTAAATTTTTTTTCGAATCCATGTCTATTTCGAGCAGTTTGCTTATGTCAAGTCAAAATGAAGATTTACTCAAGATTCTGTGCATATATATGTATAAAGTTTTCAGAAGACGTTCTGAGAGTGTTAGGAATGACTAATTACTTTGATCCAATCTTTGTTTCTTTATAGTGAATTAGGAAGTGTTGTTGTGTAAAATCCTTTTTGTAATATTTTGTGATTATTATGTTTTTGTGTTACTTGTGTGATGTTTACCTGTACCCCCATCAGAATGGGCTGTCGGTCCTATATGAATATATAACTTCGTTTTCAATTTCAATTTCAATTTCAATTTCAATTTCTCTCTCTCTCTCTCCTCTCTCTCTTCTCTCTCTCTCTCTACTCTCTCTCTCTCTCTCTCTCGCTCTCTCTTCTCTTCCTATCTCTCTATCTCTCTATCTCTCTCTGTTGTTGTGGTGTGCTGTGTGTGTGTGTGTGTGTGATGTGTGTGTGTGTGTGTGTTTTGTGTGTGTAGTGTGTTGTTATTGCCTGGAGTTGTTACTTTGTTCTTTGTTGGTGATTTGTTTTGGGTTTTTTCGCTTGTTGTTTTTGTTTTGGTTTGTGTGTGTGTTGTGTGTGTGGGTGTGTGTGTGTGTTGAAGGGGGGAACGGTGACTGTTTTTTTTTTCTGTTTTTTTTATTGTTGTTTTTTTGTTTTGTTTGGTTCTTATTTGTTTGTTTTTGAGTTGTTGTTTTTTCTCATTTGTTTGTTTGATGTTCTTGTTTTTTCTTGTTTTTTGTTTGTTTTGTTTATTTGGAAGGGTGTTTCATGTCTGCCTTTTTGTTTGTTGTTGTTGTTGTTTGTTTGTTTTTTTGTTCTTGTTGTTTTTCTTTTTTCTTTTTTTGTTTGTTGGTTTGCTTGCTTTTTTTTTTTTTTTTTTTTTTTTTTTTTTTGGGGGGGGGGGGTGGGGGGGGGGGGGGGTTCTGGGGTATGTTTTGTTTTTGCTCGTTGGGGTTGTTTGTTTGTTTGTTTTGTTTGTTTGGTTTGTTTTTTTTTTTTTTTTTCTCTCTTTTTATTTAAAAAAGTTTTTTTCCTTTGTTCTTCTGGCTTGAAAGTATGAGTACTTGAGTGCTTTTTAAATGTGACCCATGGCGGCGAACTGGATGTAAAAAAGAACTATGAATATTATTCATTATCCTGGAAAAAAAGAATTTGTTTCTATTACTTACAAATGGTGTAGATGTTCTTTTTGTGACTTTTTTGGCTTTTTCCCCCCCTCTTATTATGAGAGTTGTAATGGGTATTGCTCTTATTTTATTACATGACATTCAATTTGCATGCAACATAATAAAAAGTGTTTGTTGTTGATCGTGTGCTATGTGAGTATTACCTATTTAGTATTATCCCAGAAACACCCCCCCCCCCCCCCCACACACACACACACTCAAACACACACAACACACACGCGCGCGCGCTCAAACACAACACACACACACACACATACTCACTCACTCACCCACCATTATTTCTCTCCCAAAACGACTGTATAGTTTTTAATTTCTTCTTGTTTGTTTTTGTATTTATTGTTGTGGATGTATGGTATTAAATTTATTTATTATCTAATGACATATAATTTGAACGTAGTATAATCTAAAATGTGTGTTGATGGGATGCATACTGCGTTGGATTTATATATTGGATTTATTATCTCTTGAAATACACACACACACACTTCTTCTGTCTCTGTCTCTCTCGCTTCACCTTTAATCGTCCTGCTTATAGTCATAGTATATTTACTGATGAAGGATTCATATTTTTTTATTTTCAAACTTTATTGGACTTGCATCTTTGTACTTAAGTTTTCTTATTGAGTGCCCTATTTCAATATCATTATAATTAGTGTAACAGGTATGAGTACCATTTGACAATGTGTAGATGTTATCTTTAAGACTTATTAAGTTTGGTTGTGTTATTTTTCTTGGCTTTGTTTTATTGTTGCTCTTGTTCTTGTTGTTGTTGTTTGGATGTTTTTCTCTTTTTTATCATCTTTGTTGGTTTGGTTTTTCCTTCTCTTGTGTTTGTTGTTTGTTTTGGTTAGGGTTTTTTGGGGGGTG
>CM054168.1:3583531-3601031 GCA_028751875.1 Rapana venosa | reverse complement strand
GGGGTAATAAAAATGTTTCTTGTTTCTGTTTCTTCTTCTTGTTTCTTCTTCTTCTCCTCCTCTTCTTTCTTTGCATTCTTCTTCTTCTGCTGCTTCTTTTCTTTGCATTCTTCTTCTTCTTCTTCATTCTTCTTTTTTGCATTCTTCTTCTTCTTCTCTCTTCTTCTTCTTCTTCTTCTTCTTCTTCTTCTTCTTTGCATTCTCTCTGTTTCTGCTTCTTCTGCTTTTGCTTCTTCTGCTTCTTTTCATTCTTCTTCTGCTTCTTTGTCATTCTTCTTCTTCTTCTTCTTCTTCTTCTTCTTCTTCTTCTTCTTCTTCTTCTTCTTCTTCTTCTTCTTCAAACGCTCAGACAGTAACTCTTGTTGTCTGTAGTGTGTGAGAGCAGAAATGCATTGCGCTGCCGTTAAGCGCCTGACAAGTCAGGCCCAGCAATTCCGGCTTGGGCGTGTTGAACTGTTTTACTTATAAGCTGTATTACAAGCTTAAAAGTTATTTAGCCTGAAACCGGATTAGTAGATAGTATAGCAATCACAGGAATGGGGCGGGAGGATAGCTCAGTGGTCAGAGCACTCGCTTTTGCCCAAACTAAGGTTAAGCAGCATCGAGTGTAGTTACCACTTGGATGGGTGACCGTTTGCGCGTCTTGGCTTCAGTACAGTTACCCCAGTTCACCCAGCTGTAAATGGGTGCCTGCCTCTTTAGGGTCAGGGAAGATAAAGCAGCGAGAGAGAGGAGTTTGGCGCCGCCCTCAATATGCAACAAAATCACTACCTGGATATAAGCAGCTGTTTCGTAAAGACTATTTCTGGGTCTCGTAAATGTTAGTAGATGATTATGCCTGTGCTTACTGATTGTGAACCTATTGGTGATCTTCACAGGGGCATTTCCATTGACAACTTTCTGCACAAATAGAGGTTTATTTAGATAAACTTCTGCTTTTCTTTGCTTATAATCGTTAATGGTTAAGGAGCTTGACTTTAACAGAAAAAAGTTTCAGTGCTTTATCATATACTCAGTGAATTAATCTTAATTTTGTTTCACTGCTGCTGTCCCCAAAGAGACGAAGCATAATCAACAATAGGCAAAACATGGCCACAAAGAAAGTCGAGCGTGGTTACCATTTGGATGGGTGACCGTTTGCGCGGCGCCTTGGCTTCAGTATAGTCCCCCAGTTCACCCAGCTGTAAATGTCTACCTGCTCTCTTTAGGGTCAGGGAAGATAAAGCAGCGAGAGAGAGGAGATGGGCGCCGCCCTCAATATGCTGGCCCCTGGAGAAGTTGAGGTGTCTGACGCCTCGCTCCCCAACGACTGCAAAGGTTATGGGATGACACCTTTACCTTTTATAACAAGCACAAAACAGATGATGTCAACTATGAAATGATAATAGAGGAATTGCGAAGAAGAAGAAGAAGAAGAAGAATTGCGAGGAAGAAGAAGAATTGCAAAGAAGACGAAGAAGAAGAAGAACAACAAGAACAAGAACAAGAATTGCGAAGAAGAAGAAGAAGAAGAATTGCAAGAAGAAGACGAAGAAGAAAAAAGAAGAAGAAGAAATAGAAGAAGAAATTGGAAGAAGAAGAATTGCGAAGAAGAAGAATTGCGAAGAAGAAGAAGAATTGTAAAGAAGACGAAAAGAAGAAGAAGAATTGCGAAGAAGAAGAAGAATTGCGAAGATGAAGAAAAAGAATTGCGAAGAAGAACAACTGCGAAGAAGAAGAAGAAGAAGAAGAATTGCGAAGAAGGATTGCGAAGAAGAATTGCGAAGAAGAAGAAGAAGAATTGCGAAGAAGAAGAAGATTTGCGTAAAAGAAGAAAAAGAATTGCGAAGAAGAAAAGAAAAAGAAGAAGAAGAAGAAGAATTGCGAAGAAGAAGAAGATTTGCGTAAAAGAAGAAGAAGAAGAAGAAGGGTTGTACTAGCGCTTTGTAAGTTAAGCTCACCGACTTTTTTTTCTCTTCGTGACAGAAAGAAGAAAAAAGTAAGCTAAAAAAAAAATCTTGCCAAAACCCAAAACAAGAGATAAAAGTAGAAACCGAATCCCGAAGCCATGAATATTTACACCAGCTCCCCATTGTATTTCTTTTTTTTTTTTTTGTAATCCCCCTTCTCTCCAGTTCCAAAAAAAAAAAAAAAAAAACAAAGAAAAAAAAGAAACGAAATCTCCGCTTGATCAATGACGTCAATCTCTGACGCAGGACCACAACAAGAGATTAAAGTAGAAACAGAATACTGAAGCCATGACTATTTTTCGCCAGCTGGCGATTGTATTTCTTTTTTGTAATCCCCTTCTTAGCACAGCTGCCAAGGATTTAAAGTCTGACAGGAAGAGTGACAGCTAGCCAGTTTACATACATGCACTTGCTGCCGCCATCATAGTGAAGGATATTAACATGGGCAACAATGAATTTGTGTCCTCTTTTCCCCTTTCTATCCTCCCTCCACCTCCCTCACTCCTCACCCATGACCAATCCCCCTCCTTCCACCTTCCTACGCTCATCTATGAAACAGAATACTGAAGCCATGACTATTTTTCGCCAGCTGGCGATTGTATTTCTTTTTTGTAATCCTCTTCTTAGCACAGCTGCCAAGGATTTAAATCCTGACAGGAAGAGTGACAGCTAGCCAGTTTACATACATGCACTTTGCCCCCGCCATCATAGTAAAGATAATGAACAGAAAAAATGATTTTGTCCCGCGCATTGTTCCTTCCTATATCCCTCACTTCCTCACCACCAAGAAACCAATGACCCTCCTTTCATATGGCTCCCTCTATAACCTGTAACATCGAAATGACTCCTCAACCCCTCCCCTCCCTACCTCTCCCTCCACCTCCCACCCTACCCATGCCACCCCCTCCTTCCACTCCCCTACCTCCTTACCACATCCCCCTCCCTCCCCCACCCCCTCCCTACCCCATCCCACTCCCTACCCCTACCTACCTCCTACCTCTCCCCACTACCCCCCTCCTACCCCACCCTACCATACCCTCCCTCCACTCCCTACCCCCTACCCCTTTCCTCCTACCCCTCCCCCCTACCCCCCTCCTCCCACCCCTCCCTCCACACCCCCATCCCACTCCCTACCCTCCCCTCCCTAACCTACCCCCCCTCCCCCTTCCTCCCCCTCCCCCTCCCCCTCCCTACCTACCCCCTCACCCCCCTCACCTCCTATCCCCTCCTACCCCTCCCTCCCTACCCCCCTCCCACCCTACCTACCCCCTCCTACCCTCCTCCCCCCCCCCTACCCCTCCCCCCCACCTCCTCCCCCTCTCCCTCCTCCCCCCCCCCCCTCCCCCTCCATACCTACCCCCCCCCCCTACCCCCCTCCCTACTAATGCCCCTCCCCTACCCCACCCCTACCTAATCCCCCCTCCCCACACCCATCTCTCACTTCTCTCCCTCCCCTCCCCCCCCCCCATCCCTCTTCCTCCCCACTTCACTCCCCCTCCTCCACCCCTCCTCCCCCCCTTCCCTCCACGCTCTCCCTCCTCCACCCCCCAGGCCCCCATCTTCCTCCTCCTCCCCCCCTAAAGTAAAGAACACCCCAGCACAAACAATGGAAGATAGACAACACATTTCCTCCAAACCTCAGAGGATTAGAAGTTAGGGGGTGATCCCCGTAGGGATCACACTTTCCTAACTCACAGCTAAAGCTGTTGTCATTATACTTTTATAACTTCTTATGAAACCAACAGTTCCACAATTTGAAGGTGGGTTTTTTTCTCTATGTCTCTTCAGAAATTGAAAAAAACAGTTTATTTTTAATCATTGAATTTCATCATGTCCTTGTTTCAGACAGGTAAACAGTAGAGTCTACAATTTTAGATAAAAATTGCTCCTTCATTTCCATTACATACACACTTTTATCTGAACTTTTGGGCGATTTCAAACAATAGAAAAGAATTTAACTGTTTATGATAGCCTATGAAGGGGAGTTAATATTGCCATAAAATAAAATGAAAATGTTATCATGCACATAGAACGTGTCAAAAACTTTAAATACAGTTGAGCAACGTTCATGTGCAGCATGACTTAACAGCTGGAAGACAGTTGTCACTGGCAAATTTTTAGGGGGTGGGGGGCAGGGTTAATGAATACAGGACATCCTTGGCATGGTCTGGTTATGTCTGACTTAACATGATGAAATAATTAAATGTGATTGTTGTTCAGGTTGACCCTATAACTTGTTAAAAACAAGTCAAAGCGCTTGCATTCAAACTATTTTTTACACATGCATCTACATACGCACGCACATGCACACACACACACACACACACACACACACACACACACACACACACACACACACACACACTATACAACTTTGATGGACATGACATTGAAAGTAGGGCATAAAACTATCATTTACAGACAACTTAAAAAAAAACTTCAAGGAGCAAGATTTTCTTTCATACTTGATAAACTTGCCATTATATGATATGTCATATCAAATCAGGGACCCAAATAAAGCTGCTGAAATGTGGATTAGCACATTTATTTCTGTGTACGACAAGCATGCCCCCTTTGTAAAGAAAAGAGTTATAAAATGAAACCGCTTTGGATAAGAAAAGACATAGAATGTGAAATACACTTAAGAGACTCTTTGAAAACCCATGGTTCAAAAGTACAATTTTTAAAATGCAAAGAAACAAAATAACTTCACTAAAACGCAAAACAAAACATGACTACTTTCAAAAGTTGTTAATTGCAAATACTGACTCATGCCAAGTATGGAAAGCCATCAATACATTATGTAATAAACCTATATTGAAAAGTCAACAGACAGTTAAAGACATACTGGTTGATGAATTGAACAACCACTTCTCAAATATGCTACTAAAGTAATATCATGTGACAAGTCAAGTGAAAATGATCTCCATTACTGAGAACAATATATCAAATCAAAAGAAGTAAAATTCCCATTTGAACTACTTTCAGTGACAATCATAAATGTGTTGAAAAGCCAATCTCCCCAAACAAATCCCAGAACACGTGATCTAGATAATCTGGATGGAAGAATATTGAAACTTTCTGGTCCAGTTATAGTTGATATACTGTCACATCTATATAACTTATGCATAGAGAAAAACAACTTTCCCCTCATGTTTAAAAGGGCAAAAATCATACCAGTCGCAAATCAGGTGATTCTTCTTGACCTTTTAATTACAGGCCAGTTTCAATTATGTCTGTTTTATCTGAAACCATCGAAGAACATAAAAAATCTGTATATTCCTACTTTGTAAACAACAATCTAATAAATGACGATCAGTCAGGTTTTCGTAAAAACTATTCCTGTCACACAACTCTTACTCAACTTATGGACAGTCTCCTACACAATATCAAGGAAAATAAATAATTATACCGGTCTTCTTTTTGTTGACTTTTAAAAAGCATTTGATTGAATTAATCACTCCCTGTGACAGCTAAAACTTCACTTGTATAAACTAACCCCAGAACTGATCAAGCTTTTTGTCAGATTGGCAGAAGCTAGTAACTGCAAATAATCAAACATCAGAACTGGTATCTATGAAACATGGAGTATCACAAGGGTCAATATTGTGGCCACTTTTATTTTCAATCTATGTAAATGGCTTACCCCAATTTCTAGCATGTTGCTGTGAAGTGTTTGCTGATGACACATCCCTTTATTGTAGTGATCCTGATCCTCACAGACTAACACTCAAACTTCAAAACAGTATTGACAGATTAGTTACTTTGACTCATTTAAATTATATATCTTTAAATGCACAATAAACCTACGTGTGTGTACATATTAGCAAGACAAAAGACAAAAGAAATGAAAGATAAATTCCAAACTCTGTTGAAAAGTAAAAGAGTTATTGAAGAAGTTGACTCAAACAAAATTTTGGTTGTAATTATTGACAAAACTCTTTCTTGAACTAACCTCATGATAGCACTAGGAAAATGTCCTGCTTACAAACTACTTCATTTATCAAAAATAAAACACTCTCTGAATAACCATTCACGCAAACTTTCTTTGTGGCTATGTTTTGCCTATAGATGATTATGCTTCGTCTCTTTGGGGACAGCAGCAGTGAAACAAATTTAAGATTAATTCACTGAGTATATGGTAGAGCACTGAAACTTTTTCTATTAAAATCAAGCTCATTAACCATTAACGATTATAAGCAAAGAAAAGCAGAAATTTATCTAAATAAAGCTCTATTTGTACAGAAAGTTGTCAATGGAAATGCCCCTGTGAAGATCACCAATAGGTTCACAATCAGTAAGCACAGGCATAATCATCTACTACCATTTACGAGACCCAGAAATAATCTTTACAAAACAAGCTTCTTATATCCAGGTAGTAATTTATGGAACTAGCTCCAAAACCGTTTAAAATGTATCAAAAGCAAAAATCAGTTCGAGGCACAGCTGAAAAAATCATTTGATGCATAAATGCCGAGAAATTGTCTTATAAGTCAAATTAGCCATACTTAGATTAAATGCATCAGCTCTTTCTGCATCTCTTAAACACATTTCAGGTGTGATTTACTATGACACGAACTATTACAGTTACATGCTGTGTATGCGTGTGGAAGTGGGAGGGGCATTTTCATTAAGGTTTTTGAGACATTTTTATTAAGGTATTGTTAATATTTATGAAAGTGTAAGAGTAATCTATATAAGCAGGGTGTACAATCCGCAAATCTTAAACAGCAATGGAAAGGAGAAAACCAAATGGTTGACCTGATCTCTCTCTCTCTCTCTCCTGTCTCTCTCTCATCTCTCTCATCTCTCTCTCTCCTCTTCTCTCTCTCTCTCTCTCTCTCTCTCTCTCTCTCTCCTCTTTTCCTGTTCTATGTCTTGTCCAATGCAATAGGTTTTATCATGTATATTGCTTTTACTGTTTTTGTGATGGGATTAATAGAACTATTATAATTGTTATTTGTTTTGGTTTTATAGTCTTGTTGCTTATGGAGGCTTTTTTTCTATTATGTAGGTTAAAAAAAAAATTAATTGTTTACATAATTGTTTTCTGTTATTATTTTTCTGTTTGTTTGTGTTTCCCCTTCCTCCTCGATACTCCTCCCCCACCCCCTCAGTCCTGCTCATTGCTCTTCTTGTTTGTTATTGATGTTGTTGATCTCAGTGCTGATGGGTAATTATCAGTATTATTGTATTACTATTATCATTATTATTGTTTTGTTTGTGTGAGATATTTCGTTTGTTTGATTGTTATTGTATGGATATATTATGTTTAAAAAGCGCTCCGTTTAAGAGTATGAGTGCATATGAGTACACGTTCGCATAGGTGGAGGGGGAGAGGAGGGATGTTTTACTGACAGTATTGTCAATGGTAACGACTATGAATGACTAGTAGTTTTTGGTTCCTCTTTTTTTTTGCTTTCTTTCTTTTTGTTTGTTTGTTTAGAAGTATGAACGTGAAAGAATGGGTGATATTGTCACCTGATATAATTTGTTTGTTTGACATTTTATGATTTTTATCATTTCTTTTTTTTAACCTAAGCATGTGCACGTACGTGCATGTATGTATGTATGTGTGTGTGTGGTGTGTGTGTGTGTGTGTGTGTGTGTGTGTTGTGTGTGTGTGTGTGTGTATGTATGTATGTATGTCCTGGATTTATTACCCCCCAGCTATCAAATTTGCCAGTGACAACTGACTTCAAACTAAGTTACCCTGTATATGAACGTTGCTCAACTGAATTTAGAGTTTTGATACGTTTTATGTGCGTGACTGAACTTTCATTTCCTTTTAGGGCAATATTAACTCCCTTTCATAGGCTATCATAAACAGTTACATTTCTTTTTATTGTTTGAAATCACCCATAAGTCCAGATAAAAGTTTGTTTGTATCGAAATTGAAGCAGCATTTTTTAAATATAAAATTATAGACTCAACCATTTACCTGTCTGAAACAAGGACATGATGAAATTCAATGATTAAAAATAAGCTGTATTTTTCGATTTCTGAAGATATAGGAAAAACCACCTTTAAATTGTGAAACTGTTGGTTTAATAAGAAGTTATAAAAGTATGATGACAACAGCTTTAGCTGAGAGTTAGGAAAGTGTGATCCCTACAGGGATCACCCCCTAACTTCTAATCCTCTAAACTTTGGAGGAAATGTGTTGTCTTTCTTCCATTGTTCGTGCTGGGGTGTTCTTTATTTTAGGAGGAGAAGGGGGGGGGAGATGGAGGGGAAGGAGGAGGAGGAAGATGGTGGGGGAGGAGGAGGAGGAGGGTGGGGATGGGAGGGGTAGGAGGAAGGTGGGGGAGGGAGGGGAGGGTAGGAGAGGAGGAAGATGGGGGTGGGGGGGAGGGAGGGAGGAAGATGGGGGGGGAGGGGAGGAGGGGAGGAGGGGGGGGGGGTGGGGGGATAGGTGGTAGGGGAGGGATGAGGAGGGAGGAAGATGGTGGGGGGGGGTAGGTAGGTGGGGGGGAGGTGGGAGGGGGTGGAAGAGGGGGGGTGGGAGGTGGGAGGGGGAAGGGGGGGGGAGGGGGAGGGATGGGAGGGGGGGGATGGGGGAGGATGGAGGGGGTGAGGGAGGGGATAGGTGAGGAAAGGGGGTGGGTGTGGGTAGGAGGGGATATGTTATGGGAGTGGGTGTATGCAAGGGGGTAGGTAAGGAGGAAGGGGTAGAATAGGTGAAGGCTACAGTTGTCGTAAGGAGGCAGTATATCTTTAAACGTCAAAGTAATGGGAAACAGATGGCCAGCATAGTGTTTTCCCATGCCAGTTTTGTAGAGGAAGGTCCAAAGCATGTGTATACTGAGACACGGTTCTGTCACTCTCATTTGCAGGTTTTGACCAAGATCCTTGCATTAACCGCTGGACTATCTCCCCAGTTCAAAAAAAAAAAAAAAAACGATTTTTTTTTTAAACGCGTCTTGAGTCGATCGATGACGTAAATTCCTGACACAGGGGATAGAACTCTCTGGGGGGAAGGATTACTGATCAATGCTGACCCGGAACCGGAAATAGCTCTCCTGTCTTTTTCATGACCTGGGCGATTTTCTGCCTCAGCTTAACACAGACATCCTCCACTCTGAGAGCCTCTCACACTTCTTCTTCTTCTTCTTCGCAATTCTTCTTCTTCTTCTTCTTCTTCTTCGCAATTTTTCTTCTTCTTCTTCTTTTCGAAATTCTTTGCAATTCTTCGCAATTCTTCTTCTTCTTCGCAATTCTTCTTCGCAATTTTTCTTCTTCTTCTTCTTCTTCTTCTTCTTCGTCTTCTTCAGAATTCTTCTTCTTCGCAATTCTTCTTCTTCAGAATTCTTCCTTCGTCTTCTTCTTCTTCTTCTTCTTCTTTCTTCTTCAGAATTCTCCTCCTCCTCATCCTCCTCCTCCTCCTCCTTCTTCTTCTTCTTCTCCTTCAGAATTCTTCTTCTTCTTCAGAGTTCTTCTCCTTCAGAATTCTTCTTCTTCTTCAGAATTCTCCTCCTGCTCCTCATCCTCCTCTCCCTTCTTCTTCTTCTTCTTCTTTTCTTCTTCTTCTTTCTCTTCTCCTCCTCCTCCTCCTCCTCCTCCTCCTCCTTTCTTCTCTTCCTCCTCCTCTTCCTCCTCCTCCTCCTTCGTCTTCTTCTTCAGAATTTTTCTTCTTTCCTCCTCCTCCTACTTCTTCAGAATTTCAGGGGGAAATATCCCCTTGAACGGGAATAGAACCCAGGTCAGCAGATCACGAGCGCATCACTCTAACCACCAGGCTATCCCGTCCCTTACAAAGGTGTCTGACGTCAAATATGATAGGATTGGACGTGACGTTTGTAGTCCTATTATGTAATTACTGTCTGTAGAAAAAAAGCTTCTCTGATGATAATAATAATAATAATAATAATAACAATAATAATAATAATAATAATAATAATAATGTATGGAATTGATATTGCGCTGAATCTTGTAAAGCAACAAATCAAAGCGCACAGATGACTTTTTTTTTAAAAATGTGTGCGTGTGTATGCGGTTTTTAAAATTTTGTCATCTGTTCCCACCGGCATACAATGGCATACTCTTTCGAACAGCGGAACAGGATTTAACGTGTGCGCAAGATGTTCTGCTTGCGTTTGTACACGGGGCCTCGGTTTATAGTCTCATCTGAAGGACTTTGGGGAGAGTGGAGTCTGCACTGATGTTAACTCCAGAGGAAAATATCTCCTTGAACGGGAATCGAACCCGGGTCAGCAGATCACGAGCGCATCACTCTAACCACCAGGCTATCCCGTCCCTTTCAGGCGTGTCTGACGTCAAATATAATAGGATTGGAAGTGACGTTTGTAGTCCTATTACGTAATTACTGTCTTTAGGAAAAAACGCTTCTCTGATATAGGGAATACATTTTTTTAATGCACATGGAGACAGAAAAAGACAAATTTTTAATAGAAAAGGTGGCGCTGCTCTTGTGGCGACGCATTATCTCCCCAGGGAAGAGCAGCTTGAATTTCACGCAGAGAAATCTGCCGTGATTGAATGTGATTGGACTAGACTAGTGTAGGCTATACGATACTCTACTCTACTCTACTCTACTCTACTCTACTCTTCGCTACTATACTATACTATACTATACTATACTATACTATACTATACTATACTATACTATACTATACTATACTATACTATACTATACTATGCTATGCTATGCTATGCTATACTATACTATTCCTTACCATACCATACCATACCATACCACACCACACCACACCACCCATACTCTACTATACTATACTGCACTGTACTCTACTGTATTCTACTGTACTCTTCTTTACTATACTATATTATGCCTTCAACACGAAACACATACATGCACACAGAGTGATATATATATATATATATATATATATATATATTATATATATATATATATATATATATATATATATATATATATATATATATATATATATATATATATAAACTGAGACAAAAGAGTGAGTAAAAACAAGTGCAGGTAGCCAATTACAACTTCATTCTGATCATAAACTAATTTTGGTCCTAGATTCGAGGAAAAAGAAATCACTACAAGATAAAACTTTGAAGGCAGCATTAGGGGGAATATTTGAGTAAGGACCATGCCTTTGGCCTGACCTGACTCGAGTTTCGGCTCCTGGTTGAGCACTCTTCAGAGGTCCCGGCACTCTTTGAAACCTCACTCATCCTTTGTGATAGGTGACAGCAAGACACCCTCCAGAATTTATAAGTGTCTATTGCCAGCCTAGATAATTTTGTGGCCTACCACCGCTGCCAGCGGAGTGAGACAGACAAATATGACAAACACAAACACAGAGAAACAGACGGAAAGACAGACCGACAGACAGACAGTCAGAGACAGACAGAAGACAGACAGACAAACAGAGACATTTGACAAGTTGCAGAAAACCTTCGCTCACAAACTCAAGCCAATAAATACCGATTGTCAGACAGCACAGACATTGTTGAAAAAGACGCCCCTAACCCCCCCCCCCCCCCCACCCCCCACCCCCACCCCACCCCCCACCCCACCCTCACCATTCCCTTGCCTTCCTGTGACCTTCAAAACATCTCGGCATCACAGATGGAGTGGGAGGAAAGGGGGGGGGGAGGGAGGGAGGGGGGAGGACAAAACAGGAGATTACAAGAATCCTGAACAGTCTCTCTGCTCTAGTATACTGTTTTCAGTCACGTCAAGATTTCTCTGCATGAAATTCGGGCTGCTGTCTCTACACACAGAGAGAGAGAGTGAGAGAGAGAGAGAGAGAGAGAGAGAGAGAGAGAGAGAGAGAGAGAGAGAGAGAGAGAGAGAGAGAGAGAGAGAGAGAGAATGAATGAATGAATGAATGAATGAATGAATCTTTATGAATGAATGAATGAATCTTTATTTTTCAAGGGTAACAGAATAAGCATGCGCATACTTTTTTTCATCCGGCCCTTGCCCTGATTAGGGACTATCAACAAAACGAAGGTAAAAATCTTACTACAACAAGGACAACATGATTTTTTTTTAAATACACATTTAACAATACATATTCCCTAACTGACTTGAGCATTAATTTCAAGAGAGAGAGAGAGAGAGAGAGAGAGAGAGAGAGAGAGAGAGAGAGAGAGAGAGAGAGAGAGAGAGAGAGAGAGAGAGAGAGAATCAAATCAAATGGAACAAGAGGGGAGAATTTTAGCTTTGAAATAAATGTGTCTCGAGGCCGGATTTAAAAACGTCATAAGAAGGCTTTTGACGAAGGGAGAGAGGGAGGTCATTCCAGATCGATGGACCAGAAACAGAGAAAGAGCGACGTCCAACGGTGGATTGGTTGAATCTAGGTATTCTTAAGCACAAGGTATCTGCAGCAGAGCGGAGGGAACGAGGAGTGCAAAGGTGAAGGCATTCACAGAGGTAGGAAGGTGCTGTTTTGTGAAGACATTTGTAACAGAGGGTATTGATCTTATAGTTCACTCTCTGTGACACAGGCAGCCAGTGGAGAGATCGCAAGAGAGGAGTAATGTGCTCAGATTTTTTTTCTTTCTGAGGACTAGGCGAGCTGCAGAATTTTGTATTCGTTGAAGGGAGTGGATAGATGATTCTGGCAGACCAAGTATGTAAGTATTATAAGTGCGTTTTTTATTATCCTCTAAATAAAAGAAAAATAAATAATAGATAAATAATACCTCAAAAGGGGTGACAGGAATTAAAATTGCGATTTTCAAATCATTATTGTTGTTGTTGTGCGTTCCCCAGCTTAACACTCTGGGGGTCTGTCACCCAGAATGTGCCACACTCTGACTCAACTCTTCCATTCCACCTGGGAATTATCACTGTGAGACTGAAACTGCACACTGGATGAGAAGTTTGCGTGTATGACTGTTTACAGTACATTGCCATACAGGCAGCCATACTCCGACTTAAGATGATTTTTTTCTCTCCTTTAAAAAAGGAAAGTGCAGGTTGCTATGTTAAATGCTTGTCATGGCTGAAGTGCAATCTCGACACAACATTTTACAACATCACAACATTTCAGTGTAAGTCTTGGCAGTTAGCTGACATCAGTAACTGACACAGCTTTTGGCCTGGACCAAACTTAAACCGTTATATTGGCCACACTTGTGTCATGGCAACGTTTGTGGCCTTTTCTCCAAAAGAGCAACAGATTAACTTGACACGTCCGCCTTGTACCGTTATCTGAAATCCATTCGGCGTTTCCTTTGAAACATACCCTTCTCATGAGAAAATGGAAAGGTGGAAAGAGTTTGACCCCCCCCCCCCCCCCCCTCCAAAAAAAAAGAAGAAAATTAAGGATAAAAACTTCTTCCTTGCCCTTTGCAAGACAGCGATAGTTTCCCAAATCTAGCGCATAGTTTTCGAAATTGGTGTATAGTTTTTGAACTTACTTGGCGTATAGTTTTCGAACTTGGTGTATAGTTTCTGAATTTGGTGTATAGTTTCTGAATTTGGTGTATAGTTTCTGAACTTGGTGTATAGTTTTTGAACTTGGCGTATAGTTTTTTAACTTGGCGTATAGTTTTTTAACTTGGCGTATAGTTTTTTGAACTTGGTGTATAGGTTTTGAACATGGCGTATAGTTTTCAAACTTAGCGTACAGTTTTTGAACTTGGCGTATAGTTTTTGAACTTAGCGTACAGTTTTTGAACTTGGCGTATAGTTTCCGAACTTGGCGTATAGTTTTCGAACTTGGCGTATAGTTTTACGAACTTGGCGAATAGTTTCCGAACTTGGCGTAGAGTTTCCGAACTTGGCGTATAGTTTCCCAAACATGGCGTATAGTTTCCCAAACATGGCGTACAGATTCCAAACTTGGCGTATAGTTTCCGAACTTGGCGTATAGTTTTCCAAACATGGCATACAGTTTCCAAACTTGGCGTATAGTTTTTGAACTTGGCGTATAGTTTTTGAACATGTCGTGCAGTTTTTGAACTTGGCGAGTTGTTGTTGAACTTGGCGTATAGGTTTTGAACTTGGCGTATAGTTTCCGAACTTGGCATATAGTTTCCCAAACTTGGCGTACAGATTCCAAACTTGGCGTATAGATTTTGAACTTGGCGTATAGTTTTCGAACTTGGCGTATAGTTTCCAAACTTGGCGTATAATTTCCAAACTTGGCGTATAGTTTCCGAAGTTGGCGTATAGTTTCCGAAGTTGGCGTATAGGTTTTGAAACTTGACGTATAGTTTTCGAACTTGGCGTATAGATTTTGAACTTGACGTATAGTTTTCGAACTTGGCGTATAGTTTTTGAACTTGACGTATAGTTTTCGAATTTGGCGTATAGTTTTCGAACTTGGCGTATAGTTTTTGAACTTGGCGTATAGTTTTTGAACTTGGCGTATAGCTTTTGAGCTTGGCGTATAGTTTTTGAACTTAGCGTACAGTTTTTGAACTTGGCGTATAGTTTCCGAACTTGGCGTCTAGTTTTCGAACTTGGCGTATAGTTTTACGAACTTGGCGAATAGTTTCCGAACTTGGCGTAGAGTTTCCGAACTTGGCGTAGAGTTTTCCAAACATGGCGTACAGATTCCAAACTTGGCGTATAGTTTTTGAACTTGGCGTATAGTTTTTGAACATGACGTGCAGTTTTTGAACTTGGCGAGTTGTTGTTGAACTTGGCGTATAGGTTTTGAACTTGGCGTATAGTTTCCGAACTTGGCATACAGTTTCCCAAACTTGGCGTACAGATTCCAAACTTGGCGTATAGTTTTTGAACTTGGCGTATAGTTTCCGAACTTGGCGTATAGTTTTTGAACTTGGCGTATAGTTTTCGAACTTGGCGTATAGTTTCCAAACTTGGCGTATAATTTCCAAACTTGGCGTATAGTTTCCGAAGTTGGCGTATAGGTTTTGAACTTGACGTATAGTTTTTTAACTTGGCGTATACTTTCCGAACTTGGCACATAGTTTCCCAAACTTGGCGTACAGATTCCAAACTTGGCGTATAGTTTCCAAACTTGGCGTATAGTTTCCGAACTTGGCGTATAGTTTTTGAACTTGGCGTATAGTTTTCGAACTTGGCGTATAGTTTCCAAACTTGGCGTATAATTTCCAAACTTGGCGTATAGTTTCCGAAGTTGGCGTATAGGTTTTGAACTTGACGTATAGTTTCCGAACTTGGCGTATAGTTTTTGAACTTGGCCTATAGTTGTTTTTTTATCTTGGCGTATAGTTTTTTTAACTTGGCGTATAGTTTTCGAACTTACTTGTTGTAGTTTTTGAACTTGGCGTATAGTTTTTTAACTTGGCGTATAGTTTTTGAACTTGGCGTATAGCTTTTGAGCTTGGCGTATAGTTTTCGAACTTGGCGTATAGTTTTTGAACTTGGCGTAGAGTTTTTCGAACTTTGATTTTTTTTTCTCTGTAATGAAACTGATTTTTCTCTAAGAGGAAGCAGAGAACTGTTCAACATGGTGTGGAGGTGTGTATTAACAAGGGAGGGGGGGGGGGGGGTCTGCGCGCTCACGCCGAGTGCGCGCGAGCACACACACGCACCCCTACGCACGCCCCACACACCCCCACGCATGCACACATACAAACATAGACAAAACACATACTGAGCGAGCGCCAGACCCCACACAAACACAACACACACAGACTTTTCTCTCTCGCTCGCTCTCTCTCTCTCTCTCTCTCTCTCTTTCTCTCTTCATCTCTCTCTCTCCTCTTCTCTCTCCTCTCTCTCTCCCCCCCCCCCCCCCCCTCTCTCCCCTCTCTCTCTCTTCCTCTCTCTCTCTCTCTCTTCCTCTCTCTTACTCTCTATCTATCTCTCTCTTTCTCATATCACTTAATGCAAAAGACGTTAAACTAAAGAAACACACACACACAAAAACACACACACACACACACACACACACATACCCGACGCACCGCGGCCCCACACACACACACACACACACCCCACACACAACACACACACACACACCCACACTCTCTCTCGCTCGCTCCGCTCTCTCTCTCCCCCCCCCCTCTCTCCTTTTCTCTCTCTCCCCTCTCTCTCATCTCTCTCTCTTCTCATATCACTTAATTGAAAAACGTTAAACAAAAGGGAAACACCACACACACACACACACCACATACACCGAGCGCACGCAAAGCACACACACACACACACACGAGTCTCTCTTCTCTCTCCCCCCTCCTCTCTCTTCCCTCCCCCCTCTCTCTCTCTCCCTCTCTCCCCTCTCTCTCTCCTCTCTCTCTCTCCTCTCTCTTTCATATCACTTAATGTGAAAAGACGTTAAATTTAAGAAACACAACAAAACACAAAACTCACCTCACGCCCCTCCCTCTCTCTCTCTCTCTCTCTCCTCTCTCTCTCTCCATCTCTCTCTCCCCTCTCTCTCTCCCCCTCATTCTCTCTCTCTTCTTCTCTCTCTCTCACACAAAAACACACACACACACAAACTCTCTCTCTCTCTCTCCCCTCTCTCTCTCTCTCTCTCGTCTCTCTCTCTCTCTCTCTCTCCCTCTCTCTCTCATTCTTTTTCACTTAATGTGAAAGACGTTTAATTTAACACACACACACACACACATACACACACACACACACACACCACAACACACACACAACACACCACACACACACACAAAAACCACACACAACACACACAAATCACTACGCCTCTCTCTCTCTCTCTCTCTCTCTCTCTCTCTCTCACACACACACACACACACACACCCCACACACCACACAAACCAAAACCCACCACACGCCCATCACAAAACACACACACACACACACACACACACACACACACACACACACACACACACACAAGCACATAAGTGCTTATTTCCATTTTTCCTCGATATAAAAGAATAAATACAAATACTAAAAAATACAATACAATACACCACAACACACACACACCACACACACAAACACGCGCGCGCGCGGTACTTTCTCACACACACACAACCACACAAAACACACACACACACACACACACACACCCACACACACACACACGTACTGATCATTAGAGAGTTCTGGTTTAAAAGGGCCCTCTGATTCAATAGCTCTTTCTGCTGCAGTAAAACAGTAAAAATCTCATTCCGGTGTTTCAATTATCTCATTTGTAAAAGGATCAATGCTCGTTAAACATCCTTTGCCAACAAACATTTCGATGGTTTTAATCTCGAAAACGAGCTTGTGTGTGGGGTGTGTGTGTGGTGTGTGTGTGTGTGTGTGGTGTGTGTTTTGTGTGTGCGGGGTGTGTGTGTGTTTGTGTGTGTCTTGTGTTTTTGGTGGTGTTGTGTGTGTGTTTTACGTGTTTGGTGTTTTGTGTTTTTGTTGTGTGTGTTGTGCGTGTGTGTGTTGTGTCTGTGAGAGAGATAATGTTTTGTATTGTGTGTTGTGTGCGTGCGAGAGAGAAAAGCTCTCGATAACCTCAAACGTCCATGCTACTCTCTCTCTCTCTCTCTCCCTCTCTCTCTCTTCATACACACAAACACCACACTCTCCCCTCTCTCAAAATACGCACACACGCGCGCACGCACACACACACACCACAAACACACACACACACACACACACAAACACGCATGCA
>CM054168.1:3566031-3578531 GCA_028751875.1 Rapana venosa | reverse complement strand
TAGGGGGTTTAAAGGAATTTTTTTAAGGGGGGGGGCCCGTTTTTAGGGAAAAACCCCCGGGCAAAAAAATTTGGGGAAAAAAGGGGGGAAAATTATTCTCCCCTCTTCCCCCTTTTTCTCTCAGGTCTCTTTCCTTCCCATTTCCCGGGCCCCCTTTCCCCCCCACCCCCCCCCCCCCAACCCCACAACAATTCCCTCAACCCCCAACCCCCCCAAAACCCCTTCTTCCTTTCATCCCCCAAAAAACCCCTTTCAACCCAATTTCCAAACACTTTTGGTTTGTTTTGGTTTTTTTTCCCCTCTCCCCTTCCCCCCAATCTTTCCCCCACCCCTTCCTTGCAGTTTTGGTCGGTGGTTTATATTTTCCGGGTTCCCCGCCCCTCTTTTTTCTTTAAATTTAAGTGTTTTTGGGGGGGGGGGGGGGGGGGGGGGGGGGGGGGGGGGGGGGGGGGGGTAAGGGGGGGGGGGGGGGGGGGGGGGGGTCCCTTTTGGGGGGGGGTTTTTTAAATTAAAAAACGGGGATATTAAAAATTATTCAATTGGGTTAAATTGGGGTTTTTACCCTCTCTCTTCTACACCACACAAACAACAAAAATACCAAAAGTCACCACACACCACAATAAAACAAACCCCCACAAAACACACGATTCCCCCTTCACCCCCGGGGACGGGTAAACCTTTTCTTTTCCCCCTTATCCACAAAAAAAAAGAAAAAAAAACCCACCCACATAAACACCAAACACACAACACACCCCAACAACAACACAAAAAACAAAACCCCAAAATAAAAACCCTTTTCTTGAACATTCCCTGTTTAAATTTAATTTTGTTGCACCCCGAAAAAAACCCAGGTCCCCCCGGTTTTCCCCCAAAACCCTCAGTTTTCCCCAATTCCTAAAAACCCATCGGCTTTTTATGGGTTTTGGGGTTTAAATTGTCTGTTTGGTTTTACTCTCTCTCCCCCTTCTCTCATCTCCCCCTCCTGTCTTCCCCCCCTCCTCCTTTCTCTCTTTTTGGTCCCTCCCCTCTCATCCTCTCCCCACCACAAAACACACACAAAACACACACATAACCAAAACCCCCTCACCCCTCTTCACACAACAAAAAAATCATTTTCTTTTCCTTTAAACCAAAAAAAAGGGAAAAAAAACACACACATAACCCCCCAAAAAACCCTAAAACAAAACACAAAAAAAACAAAACCCCAAAAACAAACATACCACACACCCTCTCTCTCTCCTCTTCTCCTTTTTTCCCTTTTCATTTTCCTCCCCCTCCAACCCCCCCCAACCCCCAAACCCCCCACCCCCCCCCCCTTGGGGAAAGGGGGCCTTTCCCACCCCGTTAGGGGCCCTTCTTTTTCCCCTTCCTTTTTGTTTGTCCCACTCTTTTTCCCACACAACACCCAAATAAACACCCCTTTTTTAAACCGGGAATTACCCAACATCACTCCTTTTTTGTTGTTTTTTTAAAAAACCTTCCCGGTGAAGGTGAAGGTTACTTCTTTTCCACTCTTCTCTCCTCCTTCACATCCAACTGGCCTGTCTCTCCCCTTCTCTCTCCCTACTACAACAAAAACACACACACACAACACACACACAAAACCCCCCAAAACACAACACACACAACACACAAACACCACCCCTTCCCAAAAACCAATAAAACACCCCCCACAAAAACACAAACCAACCAAAATAAAATAGAAATTTTAAAAAATAACAAAACAAAAACACACACATTTTTCGAAAACACACCCAAACAAAAAAAAAATTTAAAACCAACACCCCCAATTTAAACCCCCCACCCCTTTTTCTCTCTCCCACCCCCCTTTTTCTCTTTTTCCCCCGCTGATCCTCCCCTCCCATTCCCTCTATTCTTCCCCCTCTCCTCTCCTTTCTCTCACCCCCTCCCCCTCCCTCTCTCCCCCCACCCACTCTCCCCCCTCTCATTCCCCCCCCTCCCCCCCTCTTTTCCCTCTCCCCCCCCTCTTTCCCCCTCCCTCCTTCCCACCCATCCAAACCTCCCCATTCCCCCCCCCCCCCCTCTAATTTTTTTCACAACCAACCTTTCCCCCCTTTCACTCCTCCCCATAATTCCTCTCTCCCCCAAAAACCCCCTCACCTCCCAAAATCACCCCAAATCCCCCCATCCCCTTTTTCCCCAATCTCCCACTCTTCCCTCCCATCCTCCCCCATCCCAACAACCCCACCCACCCCACAAACCACCACACCGGGCCCCCCCCCGCCAAAACCCTCCCCCTCTCTAACAACCACCCCCCCCCCCCCCAAAACCACCCCCTCCACATTTTCCTCCCCTCCCCCAGGCCAAACCCCCCAATCTCCCCCCTCGTTAATTCCCTTGGGGGGGGGAAAACCCAAAATTGGGGCCCCCTTTTATCCCCCTCTCTCTCAAACCCTCCCCTTTTCTCCCCCTTCCCTCCCCTTTAAACCTTTCCGCAAAACCATCCCTTCCATCTCTCCCTCTCCCCCCCTCACACCCCACACACACAACACACACACAAAAAACGCACACACACCCCGCCCCAAAACCCACAAATGAAGAGAGAGAGCGAGAAAGCACATAGGGAAAGGGAATTTAAAACGGAACTTCTGTGATCCCTGTCACCTAAAAATTTAAATAAATTGTTATGTAACACTCTCTAACAAAAACAGCCCAGATCATTTCTGGAAAAAAACCCCCCTGCAAAAAAAGCCAGGAGGTCCCAGGAAGCCGTACCTATCTTGTGGGGTGTGTGTGTGTTGTGAGGGGTGGGGTGTGTGGTGGTTTTGTGTGTGTGTGTTTTGTATGTGGAGTGGGTTTTTTTTTTTAAGTGGGGTGTTTATGGGGGTTTTTGTGTGGTGGGTTTTTGTGTGAGAGAGAAGAGAGAGAGTGTGTTTTGGGTTGGGGAGTGAGTGTGTTTTTGGTGTGTGTGTAAATGGGGTGGTGTGGGGTTGTTTTTGTTTTTTTTGGTGTGAAATAGGTGTTTTTGTGTGGTGTGTTTGGAGAGAGAGAAAAGAGTGGGGTGTTTTGGGTGGGGGGGGGGGGGGGGGTAAAAAAAAGGTGGGGTGAAATTTTAAGTTTTTATCTCCTCTCTCCCTCTCTCCCCCTCCCCTCCCCCCCTCCTCTCCCAACAACCCACACAAAAACACACACATAAACTGAAATACACAGGGGGGACTGGATAAATGAAAATTGAAAGCTTCTTTTTTCCATTATCCTCAAAAAAAGGGGAATTTTTTTTAAAATGAACCACACACACACCCACACACAAACACACAAAAAAACAACAAAACCCAAAAACACACACAAAACACACAAAAAAAGAAAAAACACATTCCCAAAATCCCCTCTCCTCTCCCCCCTCTCACCCAAAACCCCTCTCCCCTAAATTCCCTCGTACCCCAAACTCTCCCCTCCAAATCCTTTTGATCTCCTCCTCTCCTCTCCTCTTCTCCCTTCTCTCCCCCCCCCTTCCCCCCCTCTCTCCCCCCTCCCCCCTCTCCCCCCTCTCTTTTCTCCCCCTCTCTCTCTTTTCCCCCTCTCTCTCCTCCTCCTCTCAAACACTTACACAAAAGACCACCACACACCACACACAAAACGCAAAACCCACCCCCCACACAATACACACTCTCCCCCCCAAACTCTACCACACAAAAACAAAACCCACACAAAACCACACAAACACAAACCAAAACACCACAGATACACACCCCTCTCTCACAACACAAAAAAACACAACCAAACAAAACACTCTCCCTCCGCCCTAAAAAATTTTTAAAGTGAACGGGACTTTTAAAATTTAAAAAACCCCTCTCTCTCTCTCTCCCCAATTCCTCTCCCCCAAGTCTTCTCCCACTCCCCCTTCTCCCCTTCCCCAAACTCTTTCCCCCTCTCCATCTCCCCACTTCCTCTTTTCCGCCTTCACCTCCCCCTTTTCTCCTCTCCCCTCCCCTTCACCCAAACAGGAAAGCACACAAAAGGCACGCCCCCGGCACGCACTGCACAAAACAAACACCAACAGACAAAAGGGAGAGAGAGAGAGGCCCCGCGAACGAAATGAAAAGGAAATTTAAAACGGAAATTTTCCGTGTTACACACCTGAAAAAAAAATTTTTTATGTGCCCCTCTTTACAAGACGGGGCAAAAAGATCGGGCTCGGGAAAAAAAAAAACAAAACGGCAATAAAGCCTAAAAGTGTACCTGGAAAACAGTAAAATTTATCTTGTGTGTTGTGTTGTGTGTGGGATGGTGTTGGGGTGTTTGTGTTGTGTGTTTTGAGTGTTTTTTGTGGTGTAGGGGTGTGTGTGTTTTTTAGTAATTGGTGGAAATTTTGGTTTTGTGTGTGTGTGTGTGGAGAGAAAAGAGAGAGAGGGGAGTGGGGTGTTTTGTGGGGGGGGGGGGGGGTGAAAGGGGTGCGGTGAAAGTATGTGTACCCCCCGCCCATCTCCCTTTTCCCCCCTCTCTCCCCCATCCCCCCTTCCCCTAAAACCCCCCCTCTCCCCCCCTTTTTTCCTTCTTCCCCCCCACCCCACCCCCTTTTCCCCCATCAAACCCTTCGTCTCCCCCTCTTCCTCTCTCTCTTCCTCCTCCCTCTCTCTCCCCAAAAACACACCACACAAAACCAAAAAGGAACACACACCCCAAAACACACACCCAACTGCATACACACGGGAAACGGGAAATATGAAAATGCATGTTTTTTCAAATTCCTTTATCCCGAAATAAAAAAAATTTTTAAAAAAAATGAACACACCCCACAACAACACAACACCACAAAACACACACCACACAAAAAAACAACCCAAAACACAACAAAACAAAAACCCCAAACACAAACACAAACAAAAACAAAACCCCAAAAACCCCACACAAAAACCCCAAAACTCCTCTTCTCTCCTCTCCCCTTCCCCCTCACTCCCCACCCCCCTTTTCCTCTCTCATTTTCTCCTTCTCCCTCTTTCCTCTATCTCCCCTTTTCCCCCCCCCCCTTTTCTCCTCCTCCTCATCCCCGGGTCCCCCCCTCTCTCCCCCTTCTCCCCTCTCTTTCCTCCACACAACACACATAGAAACACAACTTTTAACACACACTCTCTCACACATACACACACTCTCTCCTCTTCTATTCATCACACACACAACAAAACACACAAACAAAAACCCAAACACACAAACACAAAAACACACACGAAACAACCCCTCCCTTCCCCTACTCTATCACACACACACACACACACACACACACACAAAAACACAAACCCCGGAACACCCACTCTCACCCCAACACATACACACATACACATACACACACTCTCTCCCCTCTCTCCTAATATCATTTTTAATTGAAAAAAAATTTAAAAAGGGAAACACACAAAACACCCCCCCACTCGTTCTCTCTTTTCCTCCCCTTCCTAAAATTGCTCTCCATCTCCCCCAGTCTCTCCCCCTCTCTCTCTCCCCCCTTCTCCCCTTCCTCAACTTCTTTCTCCCTAAAACCCAAAAACCACCCACCACAACCCCCTCAAACCACCCCCCCAAAAACCGCCTCCCCTTAAAAGGAAAACCACCCAACCCCACACCAGATTAAAACACCTTTTTAACAAACCCCCAACACCCAAAAAACAAACCAATAAAAGAGGAGACCGGCGACGTAAACGGTTTGGGGGATTTGTTTTTTAAGGGGGGCCCTTTAAAAATGTTTGTGTTTTTCAAGGGGGAGGTTTATTGAAAAAAAATGAATGGGGGTTAAGGAGAAGAATTGGTTGTGTGTGGGTTTGGGGGGGGTGTGTGTGTGGGGGGGGGGGGGGGGTGTGGGTTGTGTGTTTTTTTTTTGTTTTTTTTTTTTGTTTTTTTGGATGTTTTTTTTTTAAAAAAAAAAAATTTTTTAAAAAAGAAATGTGGGGTTGTGTGAAAAGGGGTGGTTTTAAATTGCCCCGGTTTTAAAGGGTTATTTCCTAACCCCCACCCCCCCCTCCCCCACCCTCAGCCCCCCCCACAAAAACAAAACAAAACAAAAACCCCCAACCCCAAACCCCAAAAAACACACACAGCACTTCCTCATCCCCTGGCTTTGGGTCACCCTTTTTTTTCCCCCTTTCCCCCCTCGAAAAAAAAGGTTTTTTAAAAAATAAACCCCACCACCTCCCCCCACTTTCCCCCCCCCGTCCAACCCCCCCAAAACACCCCCCCCCCAACTCACCTTTTTCCCCCCCCTCCTCTCTCCCCCTCCACCCCAAATCCTCTCCCCCCTCCTCTCTCCCCATCTAAATTCTTCTCCCTCTCCTAAACCCTCCCTCCTTCTCTCCCCTTTTTGGGTCCCCCTCTCCCCTCTCTTCCCTCCTCCCTTCCCGTCTCTGATCCCCCTTCCACATCACCTCCCCCTTTCCCCCCCCCCTCCCCCCCACCCTCCCCCCCCCCAACTCTCCCCTTTTCCCTCTCTCTTTTCTCAAAACCATAAAACACATATCATACACACATAACACACTCCTCCCCACAAAATCCCACAACTCTCTCTCTCTTCTATCACACACACACACACACACCCACAAACCCCCAAAACACAAACATTCAACACCCAAAACACCACAATAGCGCGCTTTGCATTGGGGACCCCCCAACGGCCCCCCCAACCCCAAAACACAAAGAGGTAGACTCTCTCCTCTCTCTCCCCATCTCCCCTCTCTCCCCCTCCTCCCCGCTCTCCCCCAACTCCCCTCCACTCCGCTCCCCGCTCCTCCCCCTTTTCTCTATCTCACAAAACAGTCTCCTTTTTAAAGGGAAACGTCGGTATCACTTTAATTTGGAAAGACTTTAAAAAATTGAAGACTTACTTACACAGAGAGAGAGAAAAAGGGGGATACACACCCCCTCCACACATAACAACCACCTCTCTAACTCCACCACCTCACAAAACACCCCCCCAAACCCAAAACACACACAAAACACCCCCACACACACAACACACACAATAAACAACAAAACCACACACCACTCTTTCCCCTCTCTCCCTCCCCGAAGGGGTAGAGAGAGAGAGAGAGAGAAAAGGAGGGGAGAAGAGAGGGGGAAGCACGTATGAAAGGGAAAATTTCCCGGAAACTTTTGTTAACTTTGCACCAGGTAATTTAAAATTTTTATGAAGCCCTTTTTTACAAGACACACAGACCCGCCGGGAAAAATAAACCCACAGCAAAAAAACCCTTTGGGAGGCCCGGGGCCAGCCCAGCACACTATTTTGGGTTGTGTTTTTGGTGTTGTGTTTGTGGGGTTTGTGTGGTGTGGTGTGTGGTGTTTTATGGGGGGGGTGTGTGTATGTTGTGTGGGGTTTGTTTATGTGTGTGTGTGTTTGTTTGTTTATGTGTGTGGGGTGGTGGGGAGGGGAAACAGGAAAAAAGAGTGTTGTTTTTTTTGTGTGTGGTGCGTGGGGTGGGTTGGTCTGTGTGTGAAAGTGTTTGGATTGGTGTTTTGGGGGGTTGGGGTTTTTAATGTGTGTTTTGGGGTTTGTTGGTTGTAGGTGATTTTTTTGGTATTTTTTGTGTGTGTTTTTTGTGTGTGTGGGTGGTGGGGTTGAGTGATGAGGGTGGTTTTTTGGTGTTACGTATGGGGGTGTGGGGTGTATGTTTTTGGGGGTTGAAAGTGTGTTGCGGTTGTGATTTTTTGCGTGTTTGTCCCGCGCGGGGTTTGGGGGGTTTGTGAAATTGTTGGCCCTTGGGGGTATGGGTGTGTGGGGGTGTTGTTTTGGTAGTGCGAGGGGTGTGTGTGGTTGGGGTGCGTGTGTGTGGGTGCAAGTGAGTGGGGTGTGTGGTACGTTTTTGGTGTGTGTGTTTTTGTATGGGGTGCGCATTTAGTGTGTTTGTAGTGTCGGGTTGTTTGTGTTGTGCGTGTGGTGTGGGGTTGGGGTTTTGGGAAATTTTGAGGGGTGTGTGTCCCGGGTGGGGGGGTTTTTTTGTGTGGGGGGCGTGTAAAAATTGTTTGTGTGCTGTGGTGTGTTTGGCAGGGTTTTGGGGCGTGTGTGTGTGAGGGGTTGGGGGGTTAAAAAGGTGGTGCAAATTTTGGTGTTTTTGCGTGTTGTGTTTTTTTGGTGTGTGTGGGTTTAAAAAGTGGTGGGGGGTTTTGGGGAGTGGGGCCCCAATGATTGGGTGGGGGTATGGGCCCTGGTTTGGTTGTGTTGTGCGGTTGTGGTGGTGTGTAGTTTCAGGGAAAAGTGGGGGTAAGGTGGGGTTGGGGGTTTGTGTGTGAGTGTGGTTTGTTTTTGCGTGGGGGTTTTGTTTTTTGGTTGTGTGATTTGCGTGTGTGGGTTTTTGGTGTTTTGTGTTTTGTGTAAGAGGGGTGTGTTGGGGGTTTTGTGGGTTGTGTTAGGTAAATTCTTTGGGGTTGTCCCTTATGAGTGTTTTGGAAACGGTTGGGGTTTGTTGTAAGCTGATGTGATGGTGTGTTTGGTTTTGTGGGGTGGGGGGTGGTGTTTGGGGAGTTTTTTTGGAACACACCAGCCAAACAGCCCCAACAAAAAGGGGGTTAAAGGGTAAAGGAGGAATGGGAAACCAAAAGGACTATTAGGAACTGCAATTTTAAACTGTGTATCAAGGGGGGGGTTTGTTTTGCACACCCAACACACAACCCCACACACCCAACAAAACAACCCACACAACACACAAAACACCACAAAACACACCCCCCCCACACCCCCACCACAAACCACACAACACACACACACACACACACACAACCCAACAAAACAAAAAAACACACACAACACACAACACACACACACACAAAACACAAAAACACGCAAAACACACACACACCCCACACACACACACACACAACAAAACACCCACACACACAAAACACACACAGGGAAAAGGGGGGTTAGGGAAAAGGGAGGAATGGGATCAAGACTTTTTTGGGGAATCCCAAGTTAATCTGTCTGTCTAGGGCAAGCTGCTTCCCATGCAAAATGCACACCAATGACATTTGGGCCCCCGGTCTTTCCAATCTTTCCTATCGCTTAGAGAGAAAACACCCGAGAGACATAGAGAGAGGAAACTCAGGAACCCCCTTTTGACAGAGAGGAAGGGGGGCGAAAGAGGGGGGGAGAAAACTCGGAACTCTTTTTGACAAGAGGGAAAAGGGGGGGGAGAGAGGGGGGAGGGGGGGGGGGGGGGGGGGTGGCGGGAAAGAGAGGGGAAAAGAGAAAAGCAGCAACACCCCTTGACAGAGAAAAGAGGGAGAGAGGAAAAGAGAGAAAAAGAAAAAGGGGGGAAAAAGGGGAGAAAAGAGAGAGAAGGAGAGAGAGAAAACCAAGGATCTCTTCTTAAACAGAGAGAGGGAGGGGGAAAAAAGATGAGAAAAGAGAGACAGAAATTTAGATAGAGAGGCAGAAAGAGAGGCAGAAAAAGAGGGAAAACCCAGATGGGAAGAGAACTCGGGGAAACTTCCGAAAGAGAGAGGGAGAGAGAGAAAAAAAGAGAGAAGGAAGAAAAAAGAGAGAAAAAAATGAATGAATGATCTTTTTTTTCCCAAAGGGGTTTGACAGAATAAGCTTCGCTTTTACTTTTTTCCATCCGGCCCCCTTCCCCTGATGAAAAGAGCCCGACAGACGACAACAGACAGACAGATAACAGACAGAAACAGACACACCCCGAGGGAAAATTTGCAAGCCCCAATTTTCCCTTGCCTCCTTTTTTCTCCAAAATTTCAGTCCCTAATGCCAAAAAGGAGAGAGACAGAAAAACCCATGGCCCAGAAGCAAAGGGGAAAAGACTTTAAGGGGAAAAGGAGGGGAAAAGAACGGGGATGAAAACCGATAAAGGGAAGAGACCCCGGGGAATGAATGTACCTATCAAACCCAGAAAACCCCCACAAATTGTTTGGCTTTAAAATAGGTTTTTGGGTTCAAAAAAGGGGGAAAGGGGAAAAATTTTTTGGGAATTTTTTGTGCCCTTTTTTTTTTTTGTTGTTGTTTTTGGGAAATGCCCGGGATGTCTTTTGCAAGTAATAACCCAAAACTGCAGATTGCAAAAACAAACAAAAAACAACAAAAAAACCCAAACAAAAAAACCCAAAAGAAACAAAAAAAGGGAGCAAAAATTTGCGAATGGGCCATCGCCAGAAATTTTTGCCCTTAAAAGAAGGTAATATTTAATTTTAACGTTCAAAGTCCCCGACGGGAAACCGGGACAGCCAGGGGCGGGCCCCAAAAAAAAGTCGTTTTCCCCCCAGCCAATTTTTAAAGCCACGTGGGCCGGGTTACCATTTGGAAAGGATAAACCTTTTGGGGGCCCCTTTGGGCCCTTCATAAAGGGCCCCCTCTTTAGGGTCGGGGAAAGGGTTTAAAGGGGCAGCGGAGAGAGGAGATGGGCCGCCGCCCCTCAAATGCAAGCCCGGAAAGAACGAGGTCCCCTGAAAAGCCTTCCCCTCCCCGACGACCTTATAGGTTTAGGGAAACCTTTACCTTTCCCTTTATACCTCGAGGTTAAGTTTAAAATAGAAAAACAATGAAAAGATTAAATAGTTTAGATAGATAATAGATAATAGTTATTGATTAATTGATTAATGATTGATTGATTAAATTAAATTGATTGATTGATTGATTGATAAAAGAAAATGGGGAAAATAGATAGATAGAAAAGATAGTAATAGTTGGGAATGATAGATAATAAAAGAAAATAAAATAGGTTTTCGGCTTTTTTGGGGTCGAGTTTTTTTTCCCATCGGGTTGAAAACAAACTGAAACGAGGGGGCCTAAGTAAGGAAAATTTAAAAATTTAAAATAATTTTTCTGAAAACAAAAGGAAATTTTTAAAAAATAAGTTTCTGTTTTTTGGGGACGGGGTTTGGGGGCATTTTTGGGGCGCCTTGAAACCAATTGGGGACGAGGGGAAAGCACTTAAGGAACACCAGAAGGGCTGGAGGTCACAGTTTTGGCCCTTTTCTGACCCTGCCCCCGCAGCTTCTCTGTCCTGGCTATTCTAATACACCCTAAACTTATCCCTGAAACACTGACCAGCAATGTATGCATGCACCCGCTTTGCGCGCCGGGTGCACACGCAAAATTAAGTGTTTTTTTTTTTTTTTTTCCCGCAATATTGAATTGTTTTTTTTTGCTTTATTTTTTTTTGAAATGTTTTTATTTTGAAATTTTTTTTTTGTACGTTTTGGGGTATTTGCATAGGCTTTGTTTTGTTTTTGAAATTGCTTTAAGGATTTTGTAGGGTTGTTGTATTGCAAAAAGGTTTTGTTTTAAATTTTAAAATTGGGAATTGTTTTGTATAGGTTTGGAAATTTTAAAATTGTAAAGTGTGTATTTAAATTTTTTGAAATTTTAAATTAAATTTGTATTGAAATTGTAAAGTTTTTAATCGAAAGGTGTTTTTTTGGGTTTTTTGGTTTATTCTTTTCCCTTTTTAAAAGAAAATTGTTTTGTAAAAGGTTTTGTTTTTGTTTTGAAATTTATTTTGTATCAGTTTTACGAAAAAGTACGGAAAAAAATATCGATGAATTGTATTGTTTTTGTATCGCAGTGAAATTGTAAAGTGTGTGGTTTTTTTTTGCGTGTGTGTGGTGGGGCCCCCGCGGGGCGGGGGCCGGGTGTGTGTGTGCGTGTGTGCTTTTGAAAAACATTTGACTATTGAAATTTTATTTCCCAGATTTTGGTCTGCAGCGTACCATGTTTGTAATATCTATTTGTTTGAACTATTGATTATTTATCATTGGTTACATGACTGTGTAAGAAGACGTTGAATGCATGTGCTTTGATTTGTCTTTGCAAGATATAGCGCGATATAAGTTCCATTTATTATCATCATCATTATTATTATTATTATTATTATTATTATCATTATTATTAAAGTATTAAATAGTATTGTATTGTATCATATCATATCCCATGCTATTGTATTGTTCCTTTTCTTCCTGTCACCACCTCCTTCTTGTCTATTTTCTGCCTTCTTGGTCCATTCTCCTGCCTTTTCTTCCTCGAAAGACTTTAAACAATAACAATTCTCTCCTGTGCCGAAGTCGGATGCGCTGGGCCTGACTTGTCAGGCGCCTAACGGCAGCGTGACGCATTTTCGCTCGTATGACAGACACCAATAGTTGCTGTCTGAGCGTTCGACTAAGAAGAAAAAGAAGAAGAAGAAGAAGAAAAAGAAGAAGAAGAAGAGGAGGAGGAGGAGGAGTGAGGAGGAGGAAGAAGAAGGAGGAGGAGGAGGAGAAAAAGGAGAAGAAGAAGGAGAGAAGGAGGAGAAGAAGAAGAAGAATGCGAAGAAGAAGAAGAGGAAGAAGAAGAATAAGAAGAGGAGGAGGAAGAGAGGAGGAGAGAAGGAGAAGAAGGAAGAGGGGAAGGGGGAGAAGAAGAAGAAGAAGAGAAGAAAAGAAGAAGAAGAAGAAGAAGAAAAGAAGAAGAAGAAGAAGAAGAAGAAGAAAGGAGGGGGAGGGGGAGGGAAGGAGGAGGAGGAGGAGGAGAAGAGAAGAAAAGAAAAGAAGACAGCAAAAATTTTTTTCTG
>CM054168.1:3551343-3565531 GCA_028751875.1 Rapana venosa | reverse complement strand
AGCGGGAGCAAGCAGAGCTGCAGTAGCAGCAGCACGCAGTGTAGATAAGTAGTTAGTAGCAGTAGTACAGTAGTAGTAGTAGCAGCAGTAGTAGGTAGTAGTAGTATAGTTAGTAGTAGTAGTAGTAGTAGCAGTAGCAGCAGCAGCAGCAGCAGCAGTAGTAGTAGTAGTAGTAGTAGTAGTGGTAGTAGTAGAAATAGTATGTAGTAGTAGTAATAGTAGAAGTTAGTAATAGTAGAAGTAGTAGTAGTGGTAGTAGTAGCAGTGGTGGTAGTGGTAGTAGTAGTAGTAGTAGTAGTAGTAGTAGCAGTAGCAGCAGCAACAGTAGCAGTAGCAGCAACAGTATGATGGTATTTAATCTATATTGTTTAGAGTGTGTATCTATGTGTCTGCGTGTGTGTATGTGTGTGTCTGTCTGTGTGTAAGTGTGTGTGTGTAAGTGTGTCGGTCTGTGTCAGTCTTCGCGTGTGTGTGGTGTGTGTGCGTGCCCGTGTTGTGTGGTGTGTATGTGTGCGCGCGCACACGCGCCCGCGCGCGCGCGCAGGTCTATTGAACCAGGATGTTGTGGTGCCATTTCGCACCCAAACCCCTCGTCCTCACCCCCCCCCCAGTGATTCCAAGCCAGCTCTGACCTTTCCATGTCAGGAGTCGAAGAAAGACCAAGAACTCAGTTAATTCGATTTCCATCTCACGCCAATTATGCCTTCATAAAGGGATTTGTTCGCTTGTTTGTTTTGCTGAAGAGCTGGCACCGCATACAGACAGACAGACAGATAGGCAGACAGACAAATAGACAGATAGACAGACAGATAGACATACAGACAGACAAATAGACAGATAGACAGACAAATAGACAGACATACAGATAGGCAGATGGGCAGATAGGCAGACAGAGAATGCGAATGCGAAACGTTTATTCACATTTAGGCCTAGGCCCTTTTCCGAAAGGGGTAAATATGATATCAACACAAATATAAAGTTGAATGAGAGAGAGAGATGGGAGGGGGGCTATATGAGTGATACCTGAAGGGCTGGTATACAGACAGACAGAGAAACTGACAGACAGAGAGACAGACAGACAGATGTCTGAGAGTGAAAGCTTAAGGACTTCTGTACAGACAGACAGACAGAGACAGACAGACTGAGAGAAAAAGACAGACGAGAGAGACAGACAGACAGAGAAAGAAAAGACAGAGAAAGAGACGGAGACAGACAGACAGAGAGAGAAAGACAGACAGAGAAAGACAAACGGAGAGAAAAAGATTAGACAGAGAAAGAAAAGACAGACAGAGAAAGACAGACAGAAACAGAAGAGAGAAAGACAGAAACAGAAAGACAGACAGAAAAAGAGAGAAAGTTAGAAAGAAACATAGAGAGAAAGACAGACAGAAACAAGAGAGACAGACAGACAGAAACAGAGAGAGACAGACAGACAGAAACACAGAAAAGACAGACAGACAGAAACACAGAGAGAAAGACAGACAGAAAAGAGAGAAAGTTAGAAAGACAACATAGAGAGAAAGACAGACAGGAAACACAGAGAGACAGACAGACAGAAACACAGAGAGACAGACAGACAGAAAAGAGAGAGAAAGACAGACAGAAACACAGAGAGAAAGACAGACAGAAACACAGAGAGACAGACAGACAGAAACAGAGAGAGAAAGACAGAGAAACACAGAGAGAAAGACAGACAGAAACACAGAGAGAAAGACAGAAAGAGAGAGAGAAAGACAGACAGAAACACAGAGAGAAAGACAGACAGAAACACAGAGAGAAAGACAGACAGAAACAGAGACAGACAGACAGAAACACAGAGAGAAAGACAGACAGAAAACCCCAGAGAGAAAGACAGAAACAGAGAGGAGAAAGACAGACAGAAACACAGAGAGAAAGAAAAGACAGAAACACAGAGAGAAAGACAGACAGAACACAGAGAGAAAGACAGACAGAAACACAGAGAGAAAGACAGACCCGAAACACAGAGAGAAAGAAGAGAGAGAGAGAGAAAGACAGAGAGAGAGAAAAGGAAAAGACAGGGGAGAGAGAGAAAAGAGAGGGGACAGACAGAAACAAAAGAGAGAGAGACAGACAGAAACACAGAGGGAAAGACAGACAGAAACACAGAGAGAAAGACAGACAGAAACACAGAGAGAAAGACAGACAGAAACACAGAGAGAAAGACAGACAGAAACAGAGAGAGAGACAGACAGAAACAGAGACAGACAGACAGAAACATAGAGAGAAAGACAGACAGAAACAGAGACAGACAGACAGAAACATAGAGAGAAAGACAGACAGAAACAGAGAGAGAGACAGACAGAAACAGAGACAGACAGACAGAAACATAGAGAGAAAGACAGACAGAAACAGAGGAGAGAGACAGACAGAAACAGAGACAGACAGACAGAAACCCTAGAGAGAAAGACAGACAGAAACAGAGAGAGAGACAGACAGAAACAGAGACAGACAGACAGAAACATAGAGAGAAAAGACAGACAGAAACAGAGACAGACAGACAGAAACATAGAGAGAAAGACAGACAGAAACAGAGAGAAAGACAGACAGAAACAGAGACAGACAGACAGAAACAATAGAGAGAAAGACAGACAGAAACACAGAGAGAAAGACAGACAGAAACACAGAGAGAAAGACGAAAAAGAAACACAGAGAGAAAGACAGACAAAACAGAGAGAGAGACAGACAGAAACAGAGACAGACAGACAGAAACATAGAGAGAAAGACAGACAGAAACAGAGACAGACAGACAGAAACATAGAGAGAAAGACAGACAGAAACAGAGAGAGAGACAGACAGAAAAAGAGAGAGAGACAGACAGACAGAAACAGAGAGAGAAAGACAGACAGAGAAAGACAGAGAGAAACACAGAGAGAAAGACAGACAGAAACACAGAAAGACAGACAGAAACAGAGAGAGAAAGACAGACAGACAAAGACAGACAGACAGAGAAACAGACAGACAGACAGAAGCCTGTGAAGGACTAGTGTACAGACAAACGCAAACGCAATTTTATTTCTCGAGGGTAAATAGATTTCAGTTACAAAGACTTCCTCCTCCCCCCCCCCCCCCCCCCCCCCCCCCCCCCCCCCCCCCCCCCCCCCCCCCCCCCCCGCACCCCAACCCCCCACCCCATCCAGCCCTGAACATGAAAAGGAAGAAGAAAAAACACCGCAAGAAAAACAAAAATCCAAGGATGCAAATGAATATGTACACATACACACATGGATATCAAAAGATCACATGGGAAAAAGAGAGAGAGAGAGAGAGAGAGAGAGGAGAGAGAGAGAGAGAGAGAGAGAGAGAGAGATAGAGAGAGAGAGGAGAGAAAAAGAGAGAGACAATGACAATGACAAATTCTTTTATATTCGAGATAATGAATAGCACCATATGTGCCATTTTACATCCAGTCCCCGCCCGTTAGGGATACATCTTAATAATAATAGCCCAATACTTATACAGTCTCACAATAAAAACAAAGGGGAAATAACCCTTTTTCAAAACAGCTCCCCACCCAACACCACCCACCCCCCCCCCCCTCTCAAAGCAAGCAATAAAAGAAAACCCTAAAATACCCACCCCCACCCCCACCCCCCAAAAAAGGCCCTAACCAAAACAAACAAACAAAAGAAAAGAAAAACCAAACCAACAGAAGAAGATAAAAGAGAAAAAACAGACAAACAACAAGAACAACAACAGAGCCAAGAAAAATAACACAACCAAACTTAATAAGTCATAAAGATAAACATCTACACAATGTCAAATGGTACACATACTTGTTACACATAACTATAAGATATTGAAATAGGGCACTCATTAAAACTTAAGTACAGAGGCAAGTCCAATAAAGTATTGAAAATATAAAATATGAATCCTTCATCAGGATACACTATAACTATAAGCGAGACGATAAAAGGTGAGAGAGAGACAGAGAGACGGAGAGTGTGTGTGTGTGTATTTCAGAGATAATATCCAATATATAATTCCCAAAACAGTATGCAATCCCATCAACACTCATTTTAGATTACATTCGTTTCAAATTATATGTCATGATAATGAAATAATTTTAATACCCATACATCCACACAATAAAAACAAGAAACAAAACAAAGAAATCTAAACCTATACAGTCATTGAGGGAGAGAGTATGAGTGAGTGAGTGAGTGTGTGTATGTATGTGTGTGAGTGTGTGTGTGTGTGTGTGTGGGGGGGGGGGGGGGGGTTCAGGGATAATACTAAATATGTAATACTCACATTAGCACACGATCAGCGCAAACACTTTTTAATTATACTCATACAAATTGAATGTCATGATAATAAAATAAGTGTAATACCCATACACTCACATAATAAAGAGGGGGAAAAAAGCCAAAAAGTCATAAAAAGAACATCTACACATTGTAAGTAATAGAAACAAATTCTTTTTTTCAGGATAATGAATAAGTACTCATGTGCTTTTTTACATCCAGTCCCCGCCCGTGGGGTCACATTGAAAATGCACTCAGTACTCATAATTTCAAACAGTAGAAGCAAAAGGAAAAGACTTTTTTTTTTAAGAAAAAGAGAGAAAAAGAAAAAACGAACAAACAAACAGACAAACAAACAAACAAACAACCCGGACGAGCAAACGACAAAATAAACCCCAGAAACCCCCCCCCCCCCCCCCTCCCCCAAAAGAAAAAAAAAAAAAAAAATTTTTTTTTTTTAAACAACAAAAAAACAAACAGACAAAAGCACCCTCCCAAACAGACAAACAAAACACAAGAAAAAAACAACAAAGAAACAAATGAGAAAGAAAAGAAAAAGAATAACTTTTTGAAAACCCAACACCGTTCCCCCTCCACACACACACACATACATACACCAAAACAAAAAAAACAAACAAAAAAAAAACTCAAACAAATCAACAACAAAAAACAAAGTAACAACTACAGCAATAACAACACAGAGGAGAGAGAGAGAGGAGAGAGAGAGAGAGAGAGAGAGAGAGAGAGAGAGAGAGAGAGATTATAGATCATAAAATTGAACACAGGGTGTGTGTGTGTGTTTCAAGGATAATACTAAATATATAATTCTCAAGACAGCACAGGATCACCATCAATATTCTTTTCGAATATACTCGTACAAATTGAACGCCATGAAAAATAAATAAGCCCAATATCAATACACTCTTACAATACGGAGAGAAAAAAATCACTAAAGTCATAAAATGAACATCTATACATTGTGAGTAAGAGAGAGAGATGGGGGGGGGGGGGGGGGGGGGGGGGGGGGGGGGAGAGAAATGAGAGAGAGTGGGAGAGAGAGGGGGGAGTGTGTGTGTGTGTGTTTGTGTGTGTGTGTGTGTTTGTGTGTGTTAAAGATTTAACGCTTTTTGTTTGTAAACAAACAAAACAAAAAGGACATAGAAAATAATACTGAATATCATTCTCAAAACAGCACATCATCACTGTCAACACTCTTTTTCATTATACTCGTACAGATTAACACATATTGTTGTTATGATAGATATATTTCTTATAACTATAGTGTAGTTAATAAAAAGAATTTTTTTTTTTTTTAAAGCTTACACTTTGCTAAACTCACTTTTTCATAACAATGAAAATTTGAAAGGAGGAGAGAGAGAGAGAGAGAGAGAGAGAGAGAGAGAGAGAGAGAGAGAGAGAGAGAGAGAGAGAGAGAGAGAGAGAATTCGAACTCGAACTCGAATGTTTATTCAGTATAGGCCATGGCCCCTTACTGAAGGGGGTACAATACACCAGTTTCAAAGCCAAACAGTGGCCAGGTGTTCTAAATCTTAATCTTAATCTGTAAACATGTCATTTTCAATATGTAGATAAACATAAAGCACAAAGTATTTTGATAGCAAATGGTTCAATTAACCTGAAAAAAGAAAATCTTCATTTAGTTTGATTATGTTCATTCCAGTTGTGCCATCTATAAACTTTTTACAAAATCAGCAGATAGCAAAACATAATTATTTACACTTTTACCTGTGTCTGATATACACAACACAACCATGATCTTCACCAGCACTTTTACCAAGTTAGAATACATGCATTAAGATTGATAAAACATGTTTACCATATAATTGCTACTATGTTACTTTGTCCTCACGGCATCTATAACCAAAAAACATGACGTACCTGCAATACTGAAACATTGATATCTTTTTCTATAATATCTGGGACAATGTTTATAGTCCATTTATTGAAATCTCCATTCATCAATACAGGCACATTTGAAAACTCTTACGTTTATCGTCAACTCTATTTTAGACATAAGCATACCATCAACAATGTCAAATGATGAGTTTTCTGATTGTAAGTAAACACGAATACATGATACAGTCAATCTTTGCCAAACCTACATGACCTAAGCTTTCGACATGATGATTATGACAACTATGTTTTATTCCTTTAATACTCTAACTTCCTTCTCGATCCAACAAACAATCCTCCTGACCCTTTCTTGGTTGATGAAACTGAATAGCTAGTACTGTATAGCTGTAAGAAAAAAAACCCACATTCACTGTAATTTTCCATACAAAAATTCACACAGGATCTGGTAACAAATACCATACTTAACAAAAATGTTTCATTTAGCTCCGATTCCAATCCATTAATATTCCAACACCGACAGTAAGTTTAACGTGGGTTTATTCGTGATTTTGATCCCTATCTCTCTCACGCACGCACGCACACACACACACTACACACACACACACACACACACGCACGCACGCACGCACGCACACACACACACACAACACACACACCACACGAGGCTCACACAAACACACACACACACACAAACACCCCCCCCACACACACACACACGAACACACACACACACACGAACACAAAACACACACACACACACACACACACACACACACACAAACACACAAACACACACACACAAACACACACACACACAAACCACACACAGCGCTATCATGATTAGAGACAGGCACAATATCAATGTCTTTTTTAAACTCCTGCATTTGAATTTAAGTTTGAAAAGCCAGAAAAACAGGAGCTGAATCTCAGACTTTACGTGAGCACTGACATTAGGTGGCAAGTTGACACAGTTACGTGTCAGCAGCCTGTGGGACAAGCCCAGGACAGAATTCAGTGCAGTTTGCACGTGGAGGAAGGGGGGCAAAATTTAATGCAACCGGTGACTGATTTTAATTTGTTCCCTCTGACTGAGAAAATAAACTCTAGACAAAAACACAGAGACAGGAAATGTAGCATGTAATAAGTTCTGAAATTGGCCAGCCAGAATGCTAAGCCGTACTGGTAAGATTTGGACTTTCGTCCAGATAGAATTTCTCACCATCAATAATCAAATGGTCAAATACCATAAACGCCCTTTTCCCATCTTTTCTGGCATCCTTTAAATGAGGGACTAGTTTCCGCCTAATATCACGAACTCGTGGGGTGAAGTCTTCTCAATGAAGACATTGCTTCCACGGAGTTTGTGTTTTGCCTTCAGAAATTTCCTTATCCTGTAGAATGCGCATCTACCTATGATAGGGGAGTTAGGGTTTCTATTTAGACGGTGGATCCTGTCAAATTCCATGTCTCGACTCAGTCCTAGCTTGTCAGTCATTATGTCTTTGATCAGTCTTTCACAGTCGTCACGAGTCTCATTGTCCTGTCTTGGAATTCCATAGAAAGAATGTTGTTTCTTTAGAATGCTGCTCCAAATCATCAGTCTTTAATTCCAGTTTTTCCACTTTTTCACACAATTTCTCGTTTTGTTCTTTCAGTCTTTTGTTTTCCTGTTTCAAAATCATTAACGGTCTCTTTCAAGGAAGCCATTTCACTCAGATTCCTGAACATGTCTCTTTGATTGCCTCCACCTCTTCCTTCAGTTCTTTGAACATAGAGGTCAGTCCTGCAGTTTGCAGCCACGTCTTCAGTGTAGGCTCCGACTTGTCCTCTTAGGTGACGATGAGCGGACAGCACCAGAGTTCAGCTGGGTTTGGCGCAGACTGTCCTTCCTTCCACTGGGTCCAGGTCCAGGGTTCAGCTCCACATCGCCACACCGATACAGAAAAACGCCTAGGTACAAATAGGCGAGGAGAAGCCCACTGTAGCAACACGTCATGCAGCTGCCCAACTTCAATGTCGGAATGTACAATGATTTTCTTAGCATTGCACATTGAGGCATGTAATGCGATAAGGTGGTCACAAAGCAGCCACACATTGCCCTGTAGACTTAAAGCCACTCTGGCATGATGTCTGCCAGTCCTTCACAGACTCAGGCAAAGGCACAGGAACGCAAAATTCACATTTCAGTCCGGAGCTTCTGTCACTAGCTGTTTACATTCAACTGCCGGAAGTGTTCCCCCGAGAGAGAGAGAGAGAGAGAGAGAGATGAGGAGAGAGAGAGAGAGGAGAGAGAGAGAGAGGACAACAGTCTGACATACAGACAGGTGAAGGGAAAGGGAAGGGCAGATAGGTAAGATGGAAAGGCAGATAGGTAAGGGAGGATATTGCAACTTTGTTTTTAAGGCATGGACTGTGGTTTGTTATTGTTGATGTATTCAAGTGAGTTGATAATTGAGTTTTGTAGATTGTTATTGATTGTTGTTGTTTAAACTGAATCTGGAAGGGAGTTCCACAGCATAGGCTGAGTAAAGTAGACTAGATTTGAATAAGTCTATTCTCGGTATAGGGACACTGGGCTTTATAGTATTTCTGGATTGGTTTAGGGGGAATTTGTCTTTTAAGTATGTTGGAACGGTTCCTGTCATGATCTTGAACATCATAACTCCTTTGTTATATTTTAGTCGTTGGTGTAAGGGGAGAATATTTAATTGAGTATAGCCAGCTTCTAATAAGCTTGTCTTTTTTAAAAGGACCAGTTTGAGAGCACGCCTGTACAGACTCAGTAACGGTTTCATAGTGTTTGCACTAGCAGAATCCCACAGGGTAGAAGCATAGTCTATTGAGGATTGTATATAAGATTGGAAGAATAGTTTCCTTGAATGAAAGTCAAGAAAGTGCTTGATTTTAGAAAGTTGGTATACTCTTTGGGACATGTATTTGCATAGTTGAGATATGTGGTAGAACCAACTGAGATTTTCATCAATTGTTACCCCTAAAAACCTTGTGGTGATGGGTTTGTTCAATTACTTCCTTTTTAATTTTGATGGGAGTAAGTTTGTGGGTTAAGTTTTGACGCTTTTGTCTAGTGGTAATAAGCATGCATTTTGTTGTTTGGGTGTGTATAGACATATGGTTTAGTTCGGTCCATTCAATAAGCTGATCAACACTTTTTTGTAATGCTTTTGCTAGAGAGATAGGGTTATTGTGGCTCGTATGAATAGTTGTGTCATCAGCAAATAGTTCGCATTTGGATTTGATGTGGAGAGGGAGGTCGTTTATGTATATTGAGAAGAGAATAGGTCCTAGTATGGATCCTTGTGGTACTCCATAATTGATGGCTTGTAGTTTGGATGTAGTTGTGCCTATTGAGACACACTGTTGCCTGTTTTCTAGATAGGAAGCAAGCAGTTGTAAGGTATTTGTAGAGAAATGGTACAGGTTTAGTTTTTTTATGAGAAGTATGTGGTCAATTGTGTCAAAAGCTTTTTTGAGATCTACAAATAGTACTCCACAAAAGTGATTGTCATTAATGTTTGATAGCCAGTTGTCTACGAGGCTAATCAGTGCAGTAGAGAGAGAGAGATGAGAGAGAGAGAGAGAGAGATAGAGAGAAGAGAGGAGAGAGGAGGAGAGAGAGAGAGAGAGAGAAATGCCAATGCAAAAGTTTTATTCATTACAGGCCTTGGCTCCTCATGAAGGGGTTGTGTTGTATATAATCAACATTCCAAAACATGTTGCATAGGAAACATTTATGAACAGAAGAATAATGCCTCAAGTACTTACAGTATTTCTAATTTTAAAAGCTTTATACAAATAAATTGCTGGTCGCTTGTTAATGCGTTCGTTAGTAGATGACATAAGTATACAAAGTCCAAACATGTGTAAGCGCTTTGATTTGTTTTTGCAAGATACAGCGCTATATAGATTCCATTTATTGTTATTATTAAACATGGAAGGACAGCTCATATTTTTGCGGTATCAACTGAGTTCTAAGATCATTTAACATAGGACAACATAATACAAAATGAACTTCGTTATCGACAGACCCCTTACATAATGGACAAAGAAAATCTGTATCACATTGTTGTCTATAGCGAAGATTGTGCACAAACAATTCAGACACTCCAGATCTAAATTTTGTCGTAATATGTTTAAGATGACTGTCCATGTTCATTGACAAATATACTGTAGGAATTTTACCTAATAAACTAAACTGCCTATACAAACTAAAACGATTCCTCTCCTGAATATGACTGGAACACTCCTGCCACCTACAATCTGGAGAGAGAGAGAGAGAGAGAGAGAGAGAGAGAGAGGAGAGAGAGAGAGAGAGAGGAGAGGAGAGAGAGAGAGAGATTTTATTTTATTCTTTTATATCGAGGATAATGGAATAAGCACTTATGTGCTTTTTTACATCCAGTCCCCGTGTATATGCGGTTTTGTAAATTCTGTCATCTGTTCCCACCGGCACACAATGGACTACTCTTACGAAAAGCGGGACAGGAATTTACGTGTGCGCAAGATGTTCTGCATGCGCTCGCACACGGGGCCTCGGTTTATAGTCTCATCCGAAGGACTTTTGGGGAGAGTGGTGTCTGCATTGATATTAACTCCACGGGAAAATATCCCCCTTGAACGGGAATCGAACCCGGGTCGTCAGATTGTCAGCGCAATGTTCTGACCACTAGGCTATCCCGTCCCCAAGAGAGAGAGAGAGAGGGGGATGCGAATGCAAAAGTTTTATTCATGAGAGATAGAGAGAGAGAGGGGGGGGGGGGGGGGGAGGAGAAGAAGAAGAAGAAGAAAAAAAGACCAGCCGCCATGGCGCAGTGGTTAGCGCCTTGGGTTACGGACTGGAAGGTCGCGGGTTCGATTCCCATAAGAGTCATAGGGATTTTTCGGACTCCGGCCGGCTCCTACCCAGAGTGAGTGTGCTGTGGGCTCAGTGGGAAGACTGGAACCACACAGTCGAGCTTCATCCACTTAACGGATGCGAGTTTGAGAGTGTTGCTCAAATTACCTGACCAACACTGCAGGTGTCTGTATCTCTCGGGCCCGGTTGACGCCGGGATATATTATGATAGTAAGCGTAGAGTACAACCCTGTCAAGTAGTCTCAAAGCATATACACTTCCACAGCAGCATCATTACGTCATCCTCATTGTCATTGATCCTCATGCAATAAAAAAAAAAATTGCCTCTGATTCGGTGGTCCCGATTTCTCTAGTCTCATGGTGACCTCAGATTCGGTTTCCCCATACACTTCTGTGCCTGTGGCGAGTTTGTGTCAAAGCCTTTGGGGTTGGAGGTTCGCGGGGGACGGTCGTTGGAGGGACGTTGTGGTGGTTGCCACCTCGGGTGGGCAACTCACTCAATCTGGCTCCGCGACTGAGCTAATACTGTCGTTAGTAGGGGGCTTAGTAGGTGGTGTCCTGCGTATGTTAGCTCAGAACAGGCACCACTGAACACCACCAAAGTGACCCAGCAGCAGTGCAGGGCCCCTCTGGCTGGTGGCCCCACGGCGGCCTGATAGTGATGGGATCCCTGTGGACTTCCGACCCTGGGGATGAGACATAACGAATCTGGGTATGGCTGGGGCGGGGAGATTGGAATGAGCGGTGTGGGAACAGTAGGACGGGGGACGTCACAGAAGATGAGGCAGCAAAAAAAAAATTAAAAACAAAAAGAAGAAGAAGAGAAGAAGAACAAGAACAAGAAGGAGGAAGAACAAGAAACAAACAAACAAACAAACAAACAAAAGAAACCTTAGGTATTTTCAAACTTTTCAAACTCTCCGTTTTCCTTTCTTGAAAGTTGTGCCAATAAAGATCGCATTCAAGTTTCAGATAACCTTTTTTTTTAAGACGACATGATATCGCGAAATTGGGAAGTAACACTGAAGCTCATTAGCGATGCGACGACATCTTGGGGACCCTTGAACAATTTGCAAACTTCCCGTATCTTCACTGACGTACATTGAACGTGTACTTTAGGCTGTTTGCAGACGTAATGTGGGTGACTTTAAACCTACTACGAGTCGTAGAAAATGAACTGGATTTCGGACAAGAGGTATTGCAACGTACTTTTGCTCATACAATATTTGCTGACTAAGCGTTCGACGAAATAGAAGAAGGAGAAGGAGGAGGAGGAGAAGAAGAAGGAGAAGAAGAAGGAGGAGGAGGAAGAGAAGAAGAAGGAGGAGGAGGAAGAGAAGAGGAAGAAGGAGGAAGAGAAGAGGAGGAGAGGAGGAGGAGGAGAAGAAGAAGAAGGAGGAGGAGGAGAAGAGGAAAAGATGGAGGATGAGGAGGAGAAGAAGAGGAAAGAAGGAGGAGGAAGAGAAGAGGAAGAAGGAGAAGAAGAAGAAGAAGAAGAAAGAAGAAGAAGAGAAGAAGAAGAAGAAGAAGAAGAAGAAGAAAAACAACGACAACAATACCAGGTAGAAGAGGAAGAAGAAAAAACAACAACAACGACAACAACAATACCAGGTAGAAGAAGAACAACAACAAAAACAACAGCAACAACAAGAAGTAGAAGAAGAGGAAGAGAAAAAGACAACAACAAGAAACGAAGAAGAAGAACAAGATCAAGAAGAACAAGTAAAAGAACAAGAAGAAGAACAACACGAAGACACACAAACCATTGAAACGGGATGGGAACACTAAGCCTATTAGCATCGCAATGACATTTTTTTAGGGAGGTTTTGAAACAATTCCACAAGCAACAAACGAGTATTTTAGCTGCACAGAAAGCGCTATTTATTTAGGACTGGTGGTAAATGTACGTAGGCGAGTCGAACGAATCATTAGTTAAAGACAGACTTTTCTTTTCTCATCTCATCTCTCGGCGTCTGTATGTCTCAAATTCCACAATTACGTATCTACTGACGTCAAAAATAAAAATAAATAAATAAATAATAACGTCATTAAGATTGGTGGTCGCAGTATGTAGGGGAATTTCACGAAAATAAATTTACAGACATTTTTTGTGTGTGTATATTCCTGTATGTCAAGATATCGGAAGTTCTGTGTTGGTTTGGTTTTTTTGTGGGGGGGGGGGGGGGTTACACAAAGATGTATTAGGGCTAGATGACATTTTTTGGTTGTTGTTGGTTTGATTGTTGTCAGCAAAGTTGTTGTCTTTTTGTAACTGTTGATATTTTCTCGTTTTTTTTCTTGTTTTTTTGTGGGGGTGTTTCTTTTTGTGTGTGTATGTATGGATGGATGGGTGTATTGATGGATGGATGGGTGTATTGATTGATGGATGTGGGATGGGTGGATGGATGTATGGATGGATGGATGGGTGTATTGATGGATGGATGTGTGTAGGTATGGATGGATGGATGTGTGTATGGATGGATGGATGTGTGGGTGTATGGATGGATGTGTGGATGTATATATGTATGTTTGTAATGTATGTATGTATGTATTTATGTAATGTATGTATGTATATATATATTATATATATATTGTATGTATGTATTTATGTAATGTATGTATATATATATATATATTCTTTTATATCGAGGATAATGGAATAAGCACTCGTGTGCTTTTTTACATCCAGTCTCCGTGTGTATGTGGTTTTGTAAATTTTGTCATCTGTTTCCACCGGCACACAATGGCCTACTCTTCCGAAAAGCGGAACAGGATTTAACGTGTGCGCAAGATGTTCTGCATGCGTTCGAACACGGGGCCTCGGTTTTTAGTCTCATCCGAAGGACTTTGACATTCAGTTCGGGGTTTTTTTTGTCAAACTGGGAAGAAAGGGCGAGGCTGGGAATCGAACCCACAACCTCACGGTTTACTTGTTGGCAGGCGAACGTCTTAACCATCCTGCCACCTTCCACCTATATATGTGTGTGTTTGTGTGTCTGTCTGTCTGTCTATCTCCCTCGCTCCCACGGCAAAGTCTGAATCCCACGAAAGGTTGATTGATTGCTTAATTGATGGATGGATAGCCCCTTCAAGCCTTGATCAGTTGATGGATTGATTGATTGGTTGGATGGTTGATTGATTGATTGGTTGGTTGATTGATTGATTGATTGATTGA
>CM054168.1:3536343-3543843 GCA_028751875.1 Rapana venosa | reverse complement strand
TTTTTTACTTGAATGGAAGAATTATTTCACTACATTTGTAAAGACATGTTATTTGTAAGACTTTCTTTTAGTTGAATGGAAGAATTATTTCACTACATTTGTAAAGACATGTTATTTGCAAGATTTTGATATGTGAATGGGAGAGGGTTTTTTATTACTTTTGTAAATAAATATATATTATTTACAAGATTTTAATATGTGAATGGAAGATGACTTCATGTATTACTTTTGTAAACATATGTTATTTGCAAGAGATTCTAGTTAAATGGGAGAGGAATTCTTTTATCACTTTTATAAGACATATTATTTAAGAGATTTAAATCACATGTGAATGGGAGAGTTCTTTTATTACTTTTGTAAAGACATATAATTTGCAGGATTTTAATATGTAAATGGGAGAATTCTTTCATTACATTTGTAAAGACATGTTTGCAGGATATCTTTTTTCAAATTCTACTCGCACTTTTTCTGAAGAATGTTCTTCCTTACCCAAAAAATTCCCTCTCAAAGCAAAAAAAAGAAGAAGAAAAAACCCCAAAACTGTAGGAAATATACTCAAATAAACCCAAGATATATGTGGCGCACAAAGCCTCATTTGTTTTTCTCCATGAAAAAAACCATAAGAATCGATGGAAAAAAATAATAATAATAATGTATGGAATTTATATAGCGCTGAATCTTGTAAAGGAACAAATCAAAGCGCATACAGACATACATACATACATACATACATACATACATACATACATACATACATACATATATACATACATCATCATCATCATCATCATCATCCCTTGGTCGGGAATGACCGTTGGGGTACCCGCACGGACGCTGCAAGTGGACCGCCAAATGGTTCTGTCCTGGGCTGCTTTCAGGAGGTTTGGTACAGTGAGGCCGGTCCACTCCTTGATGTTGGATATCCAGCTTTTGCGTGGTCGTCCCTGCCTCCTTGCTCCTTCCACCATTCCCTGCAGGACTGTCTTTGACAGGCTGTTATGCCTTGTTGTGTGGCCAAACCATTTCAATTTCCTCCGTTTGACTGTATCTAGCAATGGTTCTCGTTTGCCAGCCAGTGCCTCGATCTGCTGCCAGACGTAGTCGTTGGTTTTACGGTCTCTGTAGGTGATGTTCAGGATCCGCCTGAGGCACTTCATCTCAAAGGCTTGAATGCGACGTTCTAAATCGGCAGTGAGTGTCCATGCTTCACAGCTGTACAAGGCAATGGATGTGACGAGTGCCTTGTAGAGTCTGACCTTAGTGTGGGTTCTGATGTTATGGTTTCTCCACACTTTCGCCAGCTTAGTCATGGAGGAGAGTGCCACAGCAAGTCTGATCTTCACCTCTTGTGTGCTCGTACCTTCTTTGGTGATGACTGCTCCAAGGTACTTGAAAGTTTCCACCTCCTCTAGTGTCTCGCCACTCATCTTGATGCTGGTGGGAGTGTTCGGTGTGGTACTGTTCACTAGGATCTTGCTCTTTTCCGTGCTGGTCTCCATACCGTGGGCATTGGCTGATGTTTCCAGTCTGGTGGTGAGATCCTGGAGTTCTTCTTCGCTGCGGCCCATGAGATCAATATCGTCTGCGAATCGAAGATTGCAGACTGGCCTTCCTCCTATTGTGATTGTGGTCTTGAAGTCAAGGAGGGCCTCCTGCATGATGTTCTCCAGGAACACGTTGAAAAGAACGTTGGATAGCGGGCAGCCTTGTCGAACTCCAACTGAAGTCCGGAAGAACTCCCCGATTTCTCCACCCATGAGGACTGCGCTGTGGGAGCTGTCATACAGCGCCTGGATGACTTGAATCAGGTCCTCGTCGAAGTTATAGTCTCTCATGACTTGCCACAGAGCTTCTTGCCACACCCGGTCAAAGGCCTTCTTGAAGTCAATGAAGTTGTTGTAGAGCTGTAGTTGATGTTGGAGGTGCTTCTCTATGAGCATTCTGATGTTGAAGATCTGCTCGACAGTGCTTCGACCTGGTCTGAATCCTGCCTGTTCTTCTGATAGGATTTCTTCTGCTTGTGGTTTCAGTCTGTTCAGGGCAATGCTTAGCATAACTTTGCTAGGATGGCTTATCAGACTGATTGTTCTGCATACATACATACATACATACATACATACGTACATACATACATACATACATACATACATACATACATACATACATACATACATACATACATACATACATACATACATACATACACATCCATCCAGTCCTTCGGATGAGACTACAAACCGAGGCCCCGTTTGCGAACGCACGCAAAACAGCTTGTGTACACGTTAAAATCCTGTTCCGCTTTTCGTAAGAGTAGGCCATTGTGTGCCGGTGGGAACAGATGAGAATTAAAAACCGCATACACACGGGACTGGATGTAAAAAAGCACACAAGTGCTTATCCATTATCCCCGATATAAAAGAATAAAAAAATTTAAAAAAATAAAATAAAAATAATATCCATCCATGCATGCATACATACATACATACATAGTCATACATACAGTCATACACACATACATACATACATACATACATTAATACATACAGTCATACATACATACATACATACATACATACATACATACATACACTCACACACACACATACATACATACATACATACATACATACATACATACATACATACATACATACATACATACATACAACATACATACATACATACATTCGTACATACAGTCATACATACATACATACATACATTCATACATACACACATACATACATACATACACACACATACATACATACATACATACATACATACATACATACATACATACATACATACATACACACACATGCATACATACATACATACATACATACATACATACATACATACATACATACATACATACATACATACATACATACATACATACATACATAAATACATACATACATCCAGTCATGCATACATACATTCATACATACATCCATCCATCCATCCATACATACATACAGTCATACATACATACATACAGTCATACATACATACATCCATCCATACATACTATACATACATACATATATACATCCATACATACATCCATACATCCGTACATACATACATACATCCATTATCCATACATACTACATATATACATCCATCCATCCATCCACCTATACATACATACATACATACACACACACATACATACACACACATACACACACACATACATACACACACATACATCCATCAATACACACATACATCCATCCATCCATACATACATACATATATACATCCATCCATCCATCCACCTATACATACATACATACATACATACATACATACATACATACATACATACACACACACGCACACATACACAACACACACACACACACACACACACACACACACACACACACACACACACACACACACACACACTTACATACATCCATACATACATACATAAACTTAACCAGTGTGGAGGTGAAAATATTCAGTTACGAGACAGCAACTCGTGTCAGTGGGTTAATCCCTCCGTCCGAACGTCTACCCCTCCCCCCCCCCCCCTCCCTCCCCCTACCCCCCCCCCCCCCCCCCCCTACCCCGCCCTTCCAACCCCTCCCCCCCCCCCCCAAAGAAATGAAATGTTTATTCCTAAAGGCCATGGCCCTTTAGAAAGAGGAAATACAAATAACTCAAAGACATGTCTGTCTGTCTGTCTGTCTGTTTGTCTGTCTGTCTGTCTGTCTGTCTGTCTCTCTCTCTCTCTCTCTCTCTCTCTCTCTCTCTCTCTCTCTCTCTCTCTCTCTCTCTCTCTCTCTGTCTGTCTGTCTGTCGGTCTGTACGCCTATCTGACAGGCTGTTCATCCGTCTGTCTGTCTGTAAAAGAATAAAAGAAAAAAAAGAATAAATGTCTACCTGTGTATCTCTGTCTGTCTCTGTATCTTTGTCTCTGTCTCTCTTTATGCCTGTCTGTGTCTCTCTCTGTCTCTGTCTCTCTCTGTGACTATCTGTCTCTTTGTTTCTGTCTCTATGTCTATGTCTGTCTCTCTTTATCTCTGTCACTGTCTCTTTGTCTCTATTTCTGTCTCTCAATCTGTCTCTCTCTGTCTCTCTATCTCTCTCTGACTGTGTCTCTCTGTCTCTGCCTCTCTCTGTGTCTCTCTGTCTCTGCCTCTCTTTCTCTTTCTCTCTCTCTCTCTCTCTCTCTCTCTCTCTCTCTCTCTCTCTCTCTCTCTCTCTCTCTCTCTATCTCTCCTGTCCCTCTGTATTTGTCTCTGTCTCCCTCTGTCTCGGTCTGTCTCTGTCACTCTCTCTCAACAAAAATCGTTTGTATGTTTTGTATCTTTGTAACTGTGCAATGTAAAAATAAAAATTTAATTTTAAAAGTTTATTTTTATAAATAACTTAATTAAAAATAAGAGAGAGAACATGATTTTATTTTAAAAAAACTTGAATAAACGACAAGAGGGACGATAAACAAAGATAAAAATATACACCAAAAAAATATCTTGTTTACTAAAATTGAGAGAAAGAGAGAGAGAGAGAGAGAGAGAGAGTAGAAAGGATGGGTAGATACATAGATAGATACATAGATAGATACATAGATGGATACATAGATGGATAGATATATAAATAGATAGATGAATAGATGGAGAGATATATGGATACATAGATGGATATATGGATAGATAGAGAGATGAGATATGGATGGATGATGGATATGATAGATAGATAGATATAGATAGATAATATAGATAGATAGATAGATAGATAGATAGATAGGTGATAGGTAGATAGAGAGAGAGAGAGAGAGAGAGAGAGAGAGAGAGAGAGAGAGAGAGAGAGAGAGGGGAGAGAGAAACAGACAGACAGATACAGACAGACAGACAGACAGACACAGAGAAACACACACACACAAACAGATAAAGAGAACACTTTTTTTAAAACGAAAATAAACAACAAAGAAGACAAGACAACGAACAAAGAGAGAAAGTTGTTTTTTAAATAACGAGAAAAAAAATCGCCGTGCTTACAAGAGATAAATGTAAAGAAAAAAGAAAAAAAAAGATGATCATTTTTCTTACGTCGGAGGTTTTTGTTGGGGTTTTTTGTGTGGTTTTTTGGCTGTCTACACGTATAGATTAGACTTGTTTCGTGTCTCCAGTCGATTATCTACCCTTGCTTTTGGGGGTATTTTTACTGACTCCCCCCCCACCCCTCTTCCCTCTTGAGAGACGAGACAGCCTGGTGGTTAGAGTGATGCATTCGTGATCTGCTAACCCCGGGTTCGAATCTCGTTCAAGAGGATTTTTCCTCTGGAGTTAACATCAGTGCCGACTCCACTCTTCCCAAAAGTCCTTCGGATGAGACTATAAACCGAGATCCTGTGTGCGAACGCACGCAGAACATCTTGCGCACATGTTAAAACCCGTTCCGCTTTTCGGAAGAGTAGGCCATTGTGTGTTGGTGGGAACGATTAATTAAATTTACAAAACTGTATATACTCGGGGACTGAATGAAAAAAGCACAAGAGTGTTTATTTCATTATCCTCGAAACAAAATAAAATAAATAAATAAATTCTTAGGGGTTTTTTTGTCGTTGTTGGGTTTTGTTGTTATGTTCATTGTGTGCTGCGTTGACGTTTTCTCGTAGATCTATAAGTGTGCGTGTGCGTGTGCGGTTGCGTTGTGGTGTGTGTGTGTGTGTGTGTGTGTGTGTGTGTGTGTGTGTGTGTGGTGTGTGTGTTGTGTTGTGTGTGTGTGTGTGTCTATGTGTGTGTGTGTGTGTGGTGTCTATGTGTAGTGTGTATGTGTGGGTTGTTTGTGTGTGTTGTGTGTGTTGTGTGTGAGTGTTTTGTTGTTTTTTTTCCCCAAAACGCGGTGCCCGCCTGGGTTGACCCTTATGGTGGACCGGGGGGCTTGCACAAGGAACGACAGTGAGTTGGTTTTATCCCCCTTTTTTAAAAACCTTTATTTAGCTGACAGTTTTAATCTGAGTTTTAAAAAGTGGACGAGGGGACACCCCCGATATGGCCTCGTGGGCCGGCGGGGCTAAAAAAACAGGATTTTGGATTAGTTGGGTTTTTCCCTTTGGCGTTTTACTATGTTTGTTTGGGGTTTTTTTGAAGTCTTTTTTTTTTTCCTTTTTTTTGGAAATTTGGGTTGGTTTTTTTTGGTGTTGATTATGTTTTGTTTGCTTGAAGTTTTTTTGGGGGTTTTTTGGGTTTTTTGGCAGTTTGTTTGTGTGTAGTGGGGAGAGAGAGGGGGGTGTGTTTTGTTGGTGTGTGTGTGTGTGTGTGGTGTGTGTGTGTGTGTTTTGTGTGGTGTGTGTGTGTTTGTTTTGTGGGGTTTTTGTGTGGGGCTGTGTTGTGTTGGGGGCGGTGTTTTGGAATGAGTAGTAAGTGTGTGTGCGTATGAAGAGGAGAAAATGGGCGACCTTTATTTTCCCAAAGGGGTTTCAGAGTTTAAATATTCATATAAATTTTTTTCAAACCGGACCTTGCCCCGATTTAAAGGGAAATACAACGAGAGAGAGAGAGAGAAGGGGGAGAGAGGGGGGAAGAGAGAGAGAGAAGAGGAGGGGGGGGGGGGAATTTAAAAAAATTCACTAGGGAAATTAAATGTAAAAAGAAAATACCAAAAAATTTTTTCACGAGGGGAGCTGTATTATTTCAAAAACCCGGGGTTTGGGAAATTTCCCCCCTGCAAAAGCACAAAAATACTGAAGAACAAGAACAAGAGGAAGGAAGAAAAAAGAAAACAAGCCCGGAGAAAAAGGAGGAGAGGGGCAAAAAAAGAAGGGGGAGGAGGGGGAGGGAAAAAGAAGAAAAAAGAAGCAGAAAGGGGGAGAAAAAAAAGAAAGAAAAAGAAAAAAGAAAAGAAGGAGGAAAGGGGGAGAAAAAAAAAAGAAGAACAGAAGAAGGGAAAAAAAGGAAAGGGAAAAAAGAAGAAGAAAAGATGAAGAATTTGGGAAATAGAAGAAGAACAAGAAAAAAGAACAAGAAGAGGAAAGAAGCAGAAAAAAGAAGAACAAGAACAAGAACAAAAAAAAACCCAAACAGGAGAAGAAGGGGAGGGGGACCCCGAAGAAGGCGAGAAGAGGAAGAAACAGAACAAGGAGGAGGAAAAGGAAAAAAAGTGAAGAAAAAACAAAGGGGGAGGAGAAAAAAAGAGAAGAAGGGAAGGGGGAAGGGGGAGGGAAGGAGGGGAAAATAGAACAAGAAGAAGCCCAAAAAAAAAACAAGAAAAAAAAAGAAGAAGAAGAACCAAAAACAACAAGAACCCAAAAAGCGAAGAAGAAAAGAAGTAGAAGAAGAAGAAAAAGAAAGGAAAACAAAAAAGAAAAGAAAGAAAAAAGAAGAAGAAGAAGATAAAAGCCTAAATACTTAGACCAAACAGAACTCAGCGGCCTGCTGTAAACATGGAGGTGTCTTGTTAATCTTTTCTTTCTTTCATTTTGTCGATGTATTTATTTCGATTTTTTTTTTGATCATGCATTGGATTTCTTTGAAG
>CM054168.1:3518843-3531343 GCA_028751875.1 Rapana venosa | reverse complement strand
GTTGTTTTCTCTATGCAAAGTTATACAAGTATGTCAGTGTTAGCTATAAACTTGACGCAAAGCTTAATTATTTCTTCATTAGATTGTCTAAACAGTGTTCTGGAAACTTTTTTGAGAGACTGGCTTTCCAAGACGTCTGTGATTGTCATTTGGCAGTAGTTTAAATGGGTATTTTATTTCTTTGATTCGAATATTGTCTCTAAGTATGGAGATCCATTTTTCATTTGACTTGTCAGTTGATTATTTACTTTGTCGGCAATGTTTGGGGGAAGTGGTTGTTCATTCATTAGCTGATTTATCTTTAAACGTCTGTTGACTTTTTGATATAGGTTTCTTACATAAATGTGTTGATGGCCTTTCCATACGGGTCGGAGTCGGTTGTTGTATAAAAACTTTGAATGTAATCACGTTTGATTTCCGTTTTAGTGAAGGTTAACTTTGTTTCTTTGTGCTTGATCTGTCATTTGAACCATGTGTTTTCAATGTCTCTTTGGTTGGTATTTCGGATTCTATGTCTTTTGTTATCAAGGTGGTTTGATTTTCTTGGAACTCTTTTTTTTTATGAAAGGGGCATGTTTGTCGTATATCTGAAGTAAATTTCCTATCCAATAATTCAACAGCTTCATAGGGTCTCGGATATGGTAATATGGCATGTAATGGTGAGTTTGTCAAGTCGAAAGGAAATCTTGCTCGTTAATGTTTTTAAATTTCCTGTAAAAAATAGTGTTATGCCCTACTTTAGGATTTTGATACGTTTTTTATAACAAGTAAAGCACACTGGATATGTTCACTTGCCATCCACATGAGGGTCACATACTTCTGTTATGTGTTGTTTTGTTAGTAGGGTAGATATGATCTATTAATGTTATTAGAGTTATTTTTATCCGAGGTGGTCTATCTATTAGTTGTTCTAGGCCAAAATAGTAATGTTGTGGCTCCATTTTGGTTTAGGTTTTAATAAGTCTATGTTTAAAATCCCCCAAGAATAATTGTCTTCATTGTTTAATAGTATTACTTCGTCCATTAAGGGAGTTGAATTTTCTAGCAAGTCTCTGGTTTCTGAAGGGTTTCTGTATATAAACCTATTAATATTGGTCTTTTGTGTTTTAATTTTATTTCAATCCACATGGATTCAATGTCTAAACCTCAAGCTATATATTCTTTTTACAAACTGAGCGAGGAGGCAATATATGTAAGTTAACCCGGTGTATTTGGGTTTGTGAGGAATCTTTCACGAAAGAATTGATACCTGTGTTAGTATGTTGTGTCGTGAGGTGATTATGATGTAAGTGTGTGTGTTAAGTTGTGTGTGCGTGTAGTGTGTTTTTTCTTGTGTGTATGTATGTATGAGTGTGTGTGTGTGGTGTTGTGTAGTGTGTGTTTTTCCTGCAAAAAATTAATATTTTGCTTTTCAGTTATGAAAAACGTGTGGAGGGGGGAGGAGGGTGAGTGGCAAGGTGGGGGTTGTTTCATGCAAAAGATGTTTGGCTTCAGTTATGACAGATTGTGTGTTGCCGTGCGTGCGTGCGTTTATTTATTTATTTATTTATTCTTATGTATTTTATTCTTTTTATATCGAGGATAGTGGAATAAGCACTGTATGGGCTTATTTAATCAGTCCCGTGTGTATGCGGTTTTGATATTCTGTCATCTGTTCCCCGGCACACATGCCTACTCTTTACGAAAGCGGAACAGGATTTTAACGTTGTGCGCAAGATGTCCTGCGCGGGCGTTCGCACACGGGACCTCAGTTTATTGTCTCATCGAAAGAGTTGTGGGGAGAGTGGAGTGGCTATTTGTATATCTGCACTGATGTTTCTCCAGAGGAAATAATCCTTGAACGGGAATCGAACCGCGTATGCGTGTGTGTTGTGTGTGTGGGTGTGTGTGTGGCGCGCGGCAGTGTTTGTGTGTGTGTGTTTCTGCAAAAAAATGCTTTGGCTTGTTATGAAAGATATGTGTTTGTGGTCTGCAATTGCGTACTTTATTGAGTGTGTTTTTGTGTGTGGCGTGTTGTCGCGTTGTGTGTTGTACAGGCCTACTCGGCCCTGGTCCCTGTGAGGGGGGGGTATTTTTGTAATATTGGGGGGGAGGGGTTGATTTGGTTGGGCCTGCCGGGGGAAGGGGGGGTTCGGGACGGAGGACTCCCGCTACTCCCGCCCGCCCCGGCCCACTCACCCTCCCGGCCCGGCGCCCCGGGCCCGGCCCGGTGGCCTCCTTCCACCATTCCCTGCTTTGGGACCTGGTGCCTGTGGGACTGGAGGGTGGGTGGTGAGGGGGGGGTGGGCCCAATTACACCAAGGGGCTGCTTGCGGTGGCCGCCGGGGGTGGACGGTATAGTTTTAGCCGTACATGGGGGTGAGTGCGCTGTCTTCTTTTCGAATCTTCTGCCTTCGTCCGTTTTTGCTTTTTTTTTTTGTTTTTCTTTAGCCAAGTCTCGCCAGGCTAAAGTTGGCCTCGCTCGAGTTCTGCGGCCACGCTTCTCATGATCCGTTAGTAAGTCCTTTGTGTTTGTGGGGTTTTTTTTTTTTTTTTTTTTTTTTTTTTTCGGTCTCGCTCTCCTGTTTTAGCGTGATTGTGTTCAGGACAAAATCCCGCTACCGCTCTTTTTGAGGGCACTTCATCCCTTTCAAAGGACTTGTGAATTATGCGGACTATCCGGATCTCTGCCCCCTCTGCCTCGTTCTTTCTTAAAAAAGAATCCGGGCACGTGGCATGTGAGTGTCCATGGTTTTTTCACAGCTTTTTGTTAACAAATCCCGGGCCAATGGATGATTTTTTTTTCTGGTTTTGTTGATTTTGTTTGTGAACCCGACGGAGGGCCCCTGTAGAGTTCATCCCCTGGACCCTTTTTGTTTTGTGGGGGTTCTCCTAGAAGGATTATGGGTTTCTCCACTACTATTTCGCCAGCTTGGTTCATGGAGGATGGTTTAAGTTTTCCATCCACAGCCCAAACTATTTATTTCGAGCCATAGTCTGAATCATCTTCTACCTATTGTGTGACTCACTTCCGCTGACCTTCTTTTGGGTGATCGGTTGATGCTCCAAAGTGATGGGGGTACTTTTGAAAGTTTAAGTTTTCCTACCATCCTCTAGTTTGATTTTAGTTGTTCCTCGCACGCATCTTGAAAGCTGGTGGGGGAGTGTTTTTGTTTCGAGGTGGGACTTTGGGTTTACTGTTCATAGGAATCTTGCTCTTTTCCGTTGTGTGCTGGGTTTCTCCATACCCGGTCGGGGGCATTTGGTGTTGGTTTCCAGTTCTGGTGGGTTGAGATCCTGGAGTTCTTCTTCGCTGCGGCCCAAGCGAGATCAATATCGTTGCGAATCGAAAGAGAGATTGCCAGACTGGCCTTTCTCTCTTTGTGTTTCTGTGGGTCTTGATGAAAGTAAGGAGGATGGCCCCTTCCCTGCTATGATGTTTTCTCCAAGGAACACGTTGAAATGATTGTTTTGAAATTGAAAAAGAACGTTTGGATGAGCGGGCAAGCCTTTTTGTTCGCGAACTCCAACTGAACATTCAGTCGGAAAAGAACTCCCCGATTTCTCCACCATGAGGATCACGCTGCTGCGCTGTGGGAGCTGTCATACAGCGCCTGGCTGGGTTGACTTGAATCAGGTCCTACGTTCTCGAATGTGATATATAGTCTCTCATGGGTCTTGCCACAGAGTTTCTTGCACACCCGGTCAAAGGCCTTCTTGAAGTCAAGTATGAAGTTGTTTGTAGAGCTGTACGTTGATGTTGTAGGTTGCAGCTTCTCTATGAGCATTCTGATGTTGAGATCTGCTCGCTCGACCAGTGCGTCGTCTGGGTTCTGATCCTTGCTGTTCTTCTGTTAGGATTTCTTTGCTGGTGGTTTCAGTCTGTCAGGGCAATGCTTAGCATAACTTTGCTTGGTTGGCTTATCAGAATGATTGTTGTTCTGCTATCTCATACATACATACATACATACATACGTACATACATACAGTTACTTACTATACATACTTACATTCTTAATTACCATACATACTTCATACATACATACTACATACATAATACATCTCCATCCACAGTCCTTCGGATGAGACTACAAACCGAGGCCCCGTTTTGCGAATTCGCACGCAAATACAGCTTGTGTACACGTTAAAATCATGTTCCGCTTTTCGTTTGAGTAGGCCATTGTTGTTGCCGGTGGGGAACAGATGAGAATTAAAAACCGCATACACACGGGGACTGGATGTAAAAAAGCACACAACGCTGTGCGTCGTAATCCTGATCCCCGCCGTATATGTAAAAGAAATATATAAATAGTTTGTAAAAAAATAATAGTAAAAATATATTTCCATCCAGTGCAATGACTGACAGACTTTAGATCATAGGGCTTTCTGACAGTCATTACTCACTTACCAGACATACAGACATACAAGATTTACATACAGTCATACATACATGAATACATTTTTACATACATCAGGACATACACTCACTCACACCCACCCCCCAACAAATAAATACATTACAATACATACCTATACATACATTCATTCATACATTACATACATACATACATACATACATACATACATACATACATACATTCGTACTTTACAGTCATACATACTTACATACATACATTCATACATACAACATACATACATACATACACACACATCCTGACATTCATACCAGACATTCCATACATGACATACATACATACATACATACATACACCACAATGCATACATACATAGCATATATACATTACATTACATACATATCAATACTTCATACATACATACATACATTACTAATACATACATACATACTAAATACCATACATTCATCCAGGTCATGCATAATACATTCATACATACATCCATCCATCTTCATACATACATACAGTCTCATACATACATACAGTCATACATTACATTACATCCATCCCATACATACATCATACATAATATATACTTTCCTATCTTACATCCATGTCATCCGTAAATACATACATAATCCATTCTTCCATACATACATACATATGTACATCATACATTCCATCCCCTATACATACATACATACATTACACACACACCATACTATAACACTACATACACACACACATTCATCACACACATACATCCATCAATACACACATACATCCATCCATCCTTACATACAGACATTTATACATCCATCCATTCCATTCCTCCATATACATACATACTTACATACATACATTCATACATACATACATACATTTACCAACACGCACACATACACACACACAACACCACCACACACACACACACACACACAACAAACCACCACACACACACACACACACTTACATAATCCATACATCATACATAAACTTAACCTGTGTGGAGGTGAAAAAATATTCATGCATACGAGTCAGCAACTCGTTTTTGTCAGTGGGTTAAATCCCTCCGTCCGAACGTTCGACCCCTTCCCCCCTCCCCCCCCTCCCTCCCCTAAAAAAAAACCCCCCCCCTCCCCCCCCCCGCCTCCCCCCCCCCCCCCCCCCCCCCACCCCCCTACCCCTTGGCCCTTTCCAACCCCTTCCCCCCCCCCCCAAAGAATGAAATGATATGTTTATTCCTAAAGGCCATGGCCCTTTAGGAAAGATGGAGGAATACAAATAACTAAAGACATGTCTGTTGTCTGTCTGTTGTTGTCTGTTCTTTCTGGTCTGTCTGTTCTGTCTGTCTCTCTCCTCTCTCTCTCTCTCCTCTCTCTCTCTCTCTCTCTCTCTCTCTTCTCTCTCTCTCTTGTCTGTCTGTCTGTCGGTCTGTACGCCTATCTGACAGGCTGTTCATCCGTCTGTCTCTCTGTGTTAAAAGAATAAAAAGAAAAAAAAAGTATTACAATGTCTACCTGTGTATCTCTGTCTGTCTCTGTATCTTTGTTCTTCTGTCTCTCTTTATGCCTGTCTGTGTCTCTCTCTGTCTCTGTCTCTCTCTGTATGTACTATCTGTTCTCTTTGTTTCTGTCTCTATGTCTATGTCTGTCTCTCGTTATCTCTGTCACTGTCTCTTTGTCTTATTTTCTGTCTCTCAATCTGTCCTCTCTCTGTCTCTCTATCTCTCTCTGACTGTGTCTCTCTGTCTCTGCCTCCTCTGGGTCTCTCTGTCTCTGCCTCTCTTTCTCTTTCTCTCTCTCTCTCTCTCTCTTCTCTCTCTCTCTCTCTCTCCTCTCTCTCTCTTCTCTATCTCTCTGTCCTCTGTATTGTCTCTGTTCCTCTGTCTCGGTTGTCTTGTCACTCTCTCTCAACAAATAAAATCGTTTCGTATGTTTTGTATTCTTTGTAACTGTGCCAATGTAAAAAATAAAATTTAATTTTAAAAAGTTTATTTTTATTAAATAACTTATTTTAAAAATAAGAGAGAGAACATGATATTATATATAAAAAAAATTGAATAAACGACAAGGGGACGATAAACAAAGATAAAAATATACACAAAAAAATATTCTTGGTTTTACTAATTGATGAGAAAGAGAGAGAGAGAGAGAGAGGAGAGATGAGAGAGAGAGAGAGAGAGGAGATGGTAGATAATAGATAGATACATAGATAGATCATAGATGGATACATAGTGGATAGATTTATAAATAGCTAGATGAATAGATGGAGAGGATATATGGATACATAGAGGGATATATGGATAGATAGGAGAGAGATAGATGGGATGGATGGAAGATAGATAGATGATATAGATAGTATAAATAGGATATAGATAGATAGATAGATAGATAGATAGGTAGATAGAGGAGAGAGAGAGAGAGTCGATGGATGATGACAGGGAGAGAGAGAAGAGAGAGGGAGAGAGAAGAAGAAACAGGACTGACAAGCCAGTTATACAGACAGACCAGAGACAGACAGGACACAGTCAGACAGACACAGCAGGGTCCAGAACACAGAGAAACCGAATCCCACACACAGGAAGAAATGAAACAAGAAGCCCAGGAGAAGGAAGGGGAAGGGGAAAGGAAAGAGAAAGAAGGGAAGACCTCAGAGGAGAAAGAGAAAATGAACAGAGAAGGGGACAGAGAAAGGGAAAAAATCTCCACACACACAAAAGATAAAGAGGGATACACTTTTTTTTTTTAATTTTTCAAAACGAAAAAATAAACAACAAAGAAGACAAGACAAACGAACCAAGAGAGAAAGTTGCTGTTTTTTTAATTAACGAGGAAAAAAAATTCCGCCGTCGTCCGCTTTCGTGCTTTCGTTTCTCCGTGCGCTCGCGCGTGCTTACAAGAGATTAATATGTAAAGAAAAAAGAAAAAAAATGATGATCTTTTTTCTTACCGTCGGAGGTGTTTTTGTTGGGGTTTTTTTGTGTGGTTTTTTTTGGCTGTCTACACGTTATCAATGTATAGATTAGTCTTGTGTCGTGTCTCCAGTCGATTATCTACCCTTGCTTTGGGGGGTATTTTTACTGACTCCCCCCCCCCCCCCCCCACCCCCCCACCCTCTTTCCTCTTGGAGAGCGAGAAGTCCTCGGTGTTTGCTAGTGTGATTGCTATTCGTGATCTGCTACCCCGGGTTCGAATCTGTCAAAGAGGATTTGTTCCTCTGGATCGGTTTGTTAACATCAGTTGTGCCCGACTCCATCTTCCAAAAAAGTTCCCCTTCTTCGGATGAGATGAGACTTATATATTAATCCGAGATCTGTGTGCTGAACGCCACGCAGAACGTCTTGCGCACATGGTTAAAACCCGTTCCGCTTTTCGGTATAAAAGAAGAGTAGGCCATTTGTGGGTTGGTAGGAACGATTAATTAAATGTACATAACTGGTATTATTCTCGGGGGACTGGAATGAAAAAAAAGCACAGAGTGTTTATTTCTTATCCTCGAAACAAATAAAATAAAATAAATAAATTCTTAGGGTTTTTTTTGTCGTTGTTGGGTTTGTTGTTATTTCATTGTGTGCTGCCTGCGTTGACGTTTTCTCGTAGATTATAAGTTTGTGCGTTGTGCGTGTCTGCGGGTTGCGTTGTGTGTGTTGTGTGTGTGGTGCTTTCTTTGGGAGTCGTATTGTGTGGTGTGGTTGTGTGTGTGTGTGTGAATGAGTTGTGGTTTGTGTTGTGTGATGTCTATGTGTGTGTTCTTGTGTGTGTGTGGTGTCTTTGTGTAGTGTGTTATGTGTGGTGTTTGTGTGTGTGTGGCGTGTGTGTGAGTGTTTTGGTGTTTTTTTTTTTTCCCCACACGGGGGGGCTTGGTGCCCTTCCTGGGTTTTTTGACCCTTCTTATGGTGGAACCTGGGGCGTTGTTTGCTTACAAGGGACGACAGTTGAGTGAATCTGTAGAGTTGGGTTTTATACCCTGTTTTTAACCTGTATATAGTGCACGTTTTAATCTTGAGATTTTAAAGTGGACGAGTGTTGACAGCCCTGATATGGCCTCTGTGGTCGGCGGGGGGCTATATTAATTAAATGGCTAATATTATAAAAAATAAACAACAGGGATTTAGGGGATTATCTTTTTATATATTATTATTAGATAATTATTATTAATTATATTAGATTGGTTTTCCTTTGGCGTTTTTTTTTTTGTTTTTTTTTGTGTTTTTTTTTTTTTTTTTTTTTGGCGTTTTTTTTTTTTGGGACTATGTTTTTTGTTTGTTTGTTGGTTTTTTTTTCGTTTTTTTGACTATGACTATTGTTTTGTATTGTTTTATTTGAATTCTCTTTTTGTTTTTCCTTTGTTTTTTGGATTGGAATTGGCTTTGTTTGGTGCTTTGTCGTAGATTTGTTGTTTGATGTATGTTTGTTTGCTTGATAGATTTTTGGAGTAGTTTTTGGTTTTTTTTTTTTTTTGCTTTTTTGGCAGTGTGTGTAGTGAAGTGAGAGATGAGAGAGTGTGTGTTATGTGTGTGTGTGTGTAGTGTTGTGTGTGTGTGTGTGTGTGTGTCGTCTGTGTGTGTATGTGTTTGTGTCTGTGCGTTATCTTATTGTGGTGTGTATGTGTGTGCGTCTTTGTGTTGTGTGGCGTGCGTGTGTGTTGTGAATGATGTGAGTAAGTGTGTTAGTGCGTCATGAGAGAGAGAGACTGGTCGACTTTATTTTCCAAAGGTGTTACAGAAGTAAGTATTCATATTACTTTTTTTCATTCCCGACTTGCCCTGATTAGGTAACTATCAACGAGAGAGAGAGAGATGAGAGAGAGATGAGAGAGAGAGAGAGTGAGATGAGAAGGTGGGGGGGGTATTTTGATTATGGGGGTTTTGGGTAGGTATAATTTTTGTAGGTGGTGGGGGTAGGGGGGGGTGGTTGGTATTTGTGTGAGGTATTTGATATTTGTATTTTTGAAACATATACACTAGGCAAATTACTTGTAAATAAATATACAAAAGTTCTACGAGGCAGCGTGTCCAGCTGTATTCCAGCTTTGAAGCAAGCTTTAGCAGAGCTGCTGTTTTATACAATGCGAGTTTGGAATTCCCTGCCTGCAATTGCCAATCATATGAAGAACAAGAACACGAGGGAAGGAAGGAAGAAGAAGAAGAACAAGCAGGAGAAGAAGAGGAGGAGTGGGACAGAAGAAAGGAAGGGAGGGGAGGAGGAGGAGGAGGAGAAAAAGAAGTAGAAAGAAGCAACGCAGAAGGAGGAGAAAGAAGAAAGACGAGAAAGAGAAGAAAGAGAAGAAAGAAAGGAAGAAAGAAGGAGGGAGGAAGGAGAAAAAGAAGAAGAGAAGAGAAAGAGAAAGAGGAGGAAGAAGAAGACAAGAACAAGACATGATGAATAGAGAAGTGGAAGTAGAAGAAGAAAAGAACAAGAACAAGAAAGAGGAAGAAGAAAGAAATGTAAGAAGAAGCAGAAAGAAAACCCAGCGAAGCAGAACAGAGATCCAAGTCTGAAAGACGAATGAACAGAAAAGAAGAAAACAAGAAGAGGAAGGGAAAGGAACAAGAACAAAGGAGGGAACAGAAGTAAGGACCAGAAAGAACAGGAGATGGAGATACCAAGGAATAAGAACAAAGAACAAAAGGAACAAGGAAAACATGCAGGTAGAAGAAAGTAGAAGGAGAGAGTTGGAAGGAGGGAGAAGATAGGAGGAGGAGGAAGGATAGGACATAGAAGCGGAGGAAGAGGAACAAGGTAGGACAAGAAGAAGGAAAGAAGGAGAGGAAGTGGAACTCAACGAAGAAGAAGGAGAACGAAGGAAGGAACTCCACGAGAATAAGACGAACACACGGACGAGGAAGAGAAGAAGAAGCTGCAGATAAGAAAAGAGAAAGAAGCAGAAAAGATAGAAGAGAGAACAGAACAAAAGAAGCAGAAACAAGACAGCCAGAACAAGCAGAAAGAAAACATAGGAGGTAGGAATAAGAGAAAAGGAGGAAAGAGGAGGAAAAGACAGAGAAAAATAATAAAGAAAAAGAAGGGAAGGAAAAGAAAAAAAGAAAAGTAAGAAGAAAAAGTTAGAAGAAGAAAGAAATAGAGAAGAAAGAAGCAGTAGAAGGAGGGAATAGGAGAAGGAAGAAAGAAAAAAGAGAAGAAGGGAGAAGAGGAAGAAGAGGGGAAGGTGAGGAGGAGAGTGGAGAAAAGGGCGAGAAAGGAAGGAGAGGGGAGATAGGAGGACGTAGGAAGGAGGTGGAGGAGGAGAAAAGGATAGGAGATAAGTTAGAACAAGAAAGAAGAAGATAAGAAAAGAAGAAAGAAAGAAGGAAGAAGCAAGAAACCTAGAACAAGAAGGAAGAAAAAAAGAAAAGAAAGAAAGATGAACTAACAAAACAAAACAAGAAAAAGAACAGAAAGCAGGAAGAAGAGAAAGCAGAAGAAGAAAGAGAAGTATAGAAGAAGAAAAGAGAAGAAGATGAATGGAAGAGAAGAAAGCAGAAAGAAGAAAGAAGATAGAAGGAAGAGAAGAAGAAGATAAAAGCCTAAATACTTCAGACCAAACAGAATCAGCGGCCTTTCCTGCTTGTAAAATGGTGGTATGTGTCTTGTTAATCTTTTCTTTTCTTTCATTTTGTCGATGTATTTATTTCGGATTTTTTTTTTTGATTCTGTACATTGGCATTTCTTTGAAGCCACTGTTTACACGGAGCCTAAGGTAGTGTGTGTGTGTGTGTGTGTGTGTGTGTGTGAGTGTGTGTGTGTGTGTGTGTGTGGTATCTGTGTGTGGGTGTTGTGTGGTGTGTGTGGTGTGTGTGTGTGTGTGTGTATGTGTGAGTGTGTTGTGTGTGTTTGTATTGTTGTGTGGTTATTTTGGTTGTGTGAGTGTTGTGTGGTGTCGTGTGTATTGGTGTGGTGTTTGTGTGAGTGTGTGTGGTTTTGCTTCTATCTATTAGCTGTGTGTGTGATTGTGTGTGAAGTGTGTGTGGTGTGTGTGTGTGTGTTGTGTGTGTGTGGTGTTGTGTGTGTGTGGTGTGTGTGGTGTGTGTGGTGTGGTGCGGTGTGTGTTGTGTGTGGTTGTCGTGTGTGGTGAGTGTGTGGTTGGTGTCGTGTGTGGTATGTTGGGAGTGGTGTGTGTGTGTGTGTTGTGTTAAGTGTGTGCTTTTGTGTGTGTGTGTGGTGTGTGTGTGCGAGTTCATTGTGTGGTCTGTGTGTGTGTGTGTGGTGTGTTGGGCTTATTTGTTTGTGTTTTCTTTGTGTGTGTGTGTGTGTGTGGTGTGTGTGTGTGGTGTTGTTGATCGCTCGGTGTGTGGTGTGTCGTGGTTTCTGTGTTTTTTGTGTTGTGTGTGTGTGGTGGTGTGTATGTTGTGTTTCGTTTGTGGTGTGTTTGTGTGTGTGGTGTTGTTTTGTGTCACTTTGTAAGTGTCTTTGTTGTGTGGTGTGTGCTTGTTTGTGTGTATGTGGTTGTGTGTGTGTGTGTGTTGTTGGTGTGTGTCTTGTGTGTGTGGTGCTTGTGTGTGTGGTGTGTTGTGCGTTTGATATTGGGTGTGTTGTGTGGTGTAACTGTGTTGTATCGTGTGTTGGTGTTTCTGAGTCGTGTGTGGTGTGTATTTTGTGTATTGTGGTTTTTCTGTGTTTGTGTGTGTGGTGATGTTTTTTGTGTGTTGTGTATTGTTTGTTGTTGTTTTCGTGTTGTAAGTGTTTTGTGTGTGTGTGTGGTTTTTTGTTTGTGTGTTTAGGGGTGAGTGTAATGTTAAGTGATGTGTGCGTGTTGTGTGTGTTGTGTTTTGTGTTTTTTTCTAGTTGTGTGTGTTCCGTGTGTGGTTTGTTCTGTTTGTGGGTAAAGTGTGTGAGTGGTGTTGATGTGTGTGTGTGTGGTTGTTTTTTGTGTGGGCTGTGTGTGTGGTGGTTGTTGTGTGATGTGTGTGTTGTGTGTGTGTTTGTAGTTGTTGTGAGTGTGATGTGTTTGTGTGATGTTTGTGAGTGTGTGGGGCTGTGTGTGTATTTATGTGTGTGGCTGTGTCGTGTTGTTGTTTTGTTTGTGTTGTTTTGTGTGATGTGTGTTTTATTTGGTGTGAGTGTCTTTTGTATTTTATTGTTTTTGTGTATGGTGATTCTTCTTCTTTTTGTTGTGTGTATTTTTATTGTATGTCGTGTTCGG
>CM054168.1:3468843-3516343 GCA_028751875.1 Rapana venosa | reverse complement strand
TAGGCATGCCATGCATTAAATGGCTTTTTAGCTGTGTCTTGAACTGATTTTTGTTTTTGATACATTTTAAGCGTTTTGGGAAGCCTTGTTCCAATATGTCACTACCTGAGTACAGAAGCTTGTTTTGTTAAAGATTATTTCTTGTAGAGTTCTCGGAAATGTTAGTAGTGTTGATGTTGTGTTCATTGATTTTGAAAGCTATTGGTGATCTTTGGAGGGCATTTCCATGACAACTTTCTGGACAAATTAGAGCTGCGATCGCGTAGATAAGTCTGTTTTGAGTTAGGATATGTGTTTTCTTATAATCGTTGATGGATAAGGGCGCTTGATTTTAGTAGAACAAGTTTCAGTGCTCTTTTATATAATTTCTATGAATCAATTTTAAATTTGTATCACTGCTGTGTCCCAAGAGATGAAGCATAGTCTACTATAGGCAAATATGGCGCGCAAAAAAAGAGTTTGCGAGAGTGTTATTTAGAAAATGTTTTATTTTGATAATGAAGTCGCTTGTAAGAAAGGACGTTTTCCTAGCACCATCACATGGTCGGTCCAAGGTAGATTTTTGTCAATAATTACACCAGAATTCTGTGGGAGTCATATTCTTCAATTACTCTTTTTATCTATAACAGAGGTTGGAATTTAGCTTGTCATTTTTGTGGCTTTTGGTCCTGGCTTGGAGTCACATATCATTCACTACCCTAGTTTTTCGCGGATTAGTTAGGGACTTTGGTTTTGCTTAGTCCTAGTAACCAATCTGTCAATATGTGTGTTGAAGTGTGATTGTAAGTTATGTGGGGGGTTCAGAAGCGATACAATTGAGGGTTGGTCATCAGCATTACATTTCACAACTACATTCTAGAAATTGGGGTAAGTCATTTACATCGATTGAATAATAGAGTGGACCCCAATATTGACCCTTGTGGTACTTCCATGTTTAATAGGTACTAGTTGATGTTTGTTATTTGCAGTGACTAGCTGAGCCTATTCGACAAAAGCTTTTCAATAAAGATTTTTCTATTTCTGGTCTTGTTAGTTTTTACAAGTGACGTTTACGCTAATTAATAGGGAAATGATTGTTACATCGCAAATGCTTTTTCAAAGTCAACAAAAGAAGGCCTGTATATTTATTTTCATGATGTTGTGTAGAGACAAGATCTGTAATTTGTGTAAGAGTTGGTGACAGGATAGTTTTACGAAAACCTGACTGATCTTCATTAATAGATGTGTGTTTACAAAGTAGGGAATATACGGATTTTTGGATTATGTTTATTCAAGGGTTTAGATAAGACAGACAGAATTGAAATTGGTCTGTAATTTGAAGGACAAGCAGTATCACCTGATTGTGGGACTGGTATGATTTTTGCTTTTTACATCTGGCAGGAAAGTTGTTTTCTCTATGCAAAGTTATACAAGTATGTCAGTGTTAGCTATAAACTTGACGCAAAGCTTAATTATTTCTTCATTAGATTGTCTAAACAGTGTTCTGGAAACTTTTTTGAGAGACTGGCTTTCCAAGACGTCTGTGATTGTCATTTGGCAGTAGTTTAAATGGGTATTTTATTTCTTTGATTCGAATATTGTCTCTAAGTATGGAGATCCATTTTTCATTTGACTTGTCAGTTGATTATTTACTTTGTCGGCAATGTTTGGGGGAAGTGGTTGTTCATTCATTAGCTGATTTATCTTTAAACGTCTGTTGACTTTTTGATATAGGTTTCTTACATAAATGTGTTGATGGCCTTTCCATACGGGTCGGAGTCGGTTGTTGTATAAAAACTTTGAATGTAATCACGTTTGATTTCCGTTTTAGTGAAGGTTAACTTTGTTTCTTTGTGCTTGATCTGTCATTTGAACCATGTGTTTTCAATGTCTCTTTGGTTGGTATTTCGGATTCTATGTCTTTTGTTATCAAGGTGGTTTGATTTTCTTGGAACTCTTTTTTTTTATGAAAGGGGCATGTTTGTCGTATATCTGAAGTAAATTTCCTATCCAATAATTCAACAGCTTCATAGGGTCTCGGATATGGTAATATGGCATGTAATGGTGAGTTTGTCAAGTCGAAAGGAAATCTTGCTCGTTAATGTTTTTAAATTTCCTGTAAAAAATAGTGTTATGCCCTACTTTAGGATTTTGATACGTTTTTTATAACAAGTAAAGCACACTGGATATGTTCACTTGCCATCCACATGAGGGTCACATACTTCTGTTATGTGTTGTTTTGTTAGTAGGGTAGATATGATCTATTAATGTTATTAGAGTTATTTTTATCCGAGGTGGTCTATCTATTAGTTGTTCTAGGCCAAAATAGTAATGTTGTGGCTCCATTTTGGTTTAGGTTTTAATAAGTCTATGTTTAAAATCCCCCAAGAATAATTGTCTTCATTGTTTAATAGTATTACTTCGTCCATTAAGGGAGTTGAATTTTCTAGCAAGTCTCTGGTTTCTGAAGGGTTTCTGTATATAAACCTATTAATATTGGTCTTTTGTGTTTTAATTTTATTTCAATCCACATGGATTCAATGTCTAAACCTCAAGCTATATATTCTTTTTACAAACTGAGCGAGGAGGCAATATATGTAAGTTAACCCGGTGTATTTGGGTTTGTGAGGAATCTTTCACGAAAGAATTGATACCTGTGTTAGTATGTTGTGTCGTGAGGTGATTATGATGTAAGTGTGTGTGTTAAGTTGTGTGTGCGTGTAGTGTGTTTTTTCTTGTGTGTATGTATGTATGAGTGTGTGTGTGTGGTGTTGTGTAGTGTGTGTTTTTCCTGCAAAAAATTAATATTTTGCTTTTCAGTTATGAAAAACGTGTGGAGGGGGGAGGAGGGTGAGTGGCAAGGTGGGGGTTGTTTCATGCAAAAGATGTTTGGCTTCAGTTATGACAGATTGTGTGTTGCCGTGCGTGCGTGCGTTTATTTATTTATTTATTTATTCTTATGTATTTTATTCTTTTTATATCGAGGATAGTGGAATAAGCACTGTATGGGCTTATTTAATCAGTCCCGTGTGTATGCGGTTTTGATATTCTGTCATCTGTTCCCCGGCACACATGCCTACTCTTTACGAAAGCGGAACAGGATTTTAACGTTGTGCGCAAGATGTCCTGCGCGGGCGTTCGCACACGGGACCTCAGTTTATTGTCTCATCGAAAGAGTTGTGGGGAGAGTGGAGTGGCTATTTGTATATCTGCACTGATGTTTCTCCAGAGGAAATAATCCTTGAACGGGAATCGAACCGCGTATGCGTGTGTGTTGTGTGTGTGGGTGTGTGTGTGGCGCGCGGCAGTGTTTGTGTGTGTGTGTTTCTGCAAAAAAATGCTTTGGCTTGTTATGAAAGATATGTGTTTGTGGTCTGCAATTGCGTACTTTATTGAGTGTGTTTTTGTGTGTGGCGTGTTGTCGCGTTGTGTGTTGTACACGTATATACTCGGGGCCCTGAATGAAAAAAGCACAAGAGTGTTTATTTCATTATCCTCGAAACAAAATAAAATAAATAAATAATTCTTAGGGGTTTTTTGTCGTTGTTGGGTTTTTTTGGGTTATGTTCATTGGGGTGCTGCGTTGACATTTTCTCGTAGATCTATAAGTGTGCGGTGCTTTGTGCGTTCGTGTGTTGTTGTGTGTGTGTGTGTGTGGTGTGTGTGTGTGTGGGGTGCGTGTGTGGGGTTTTGGTGTGTGTGTGTGTGTGTGTGTGTTTGTGTTTGTGTGTGTGTGTCTATGTGTGTGTGTGTGTGTGTGTGTGGTGTGTCTATGTGTAGTGTGTATGTGTGGTGTTTGTGTTGTGTGGTGTGTGTGTGAGTGTTTTTTTTTTTTTTTCCCCCACAACGCGGTGCCCGTCCTGGGTTGACCCTTATGGTTGACCAGGGCGTTGCTACAAGGAACGACAGTAGAGTTGGTTTTATACCCTGTTTTAACCTGTATATAGCTGCACAGTTTTAATCTGAGATTTTAAAGTGGACGAGGTGACAGCCCTGATATGGCCTCTGTGGTCGGCGGGGCTATAAACAACAGGATTTTGGATTAGATTGGTTTCCTTTGGCGTTGACTATGTTTGTTTGTTTATTTGAAGTCTTTTTGTTTTCCTTTTTTGGATTGGATTGGCTTTGTTTGGTGTTGATTATGTTTGTTTGCTTGAAGTTTTGGGGTGTTTTTGCTTTTTTGGCAGTGTGTGTGTGAGTGAGAGAGAGAGAGTGTGTGTATTTTGTGTGTGTGTTGTGTGTTGTGTGTGTGTGTGTGTGTGTGTGTGTGTGTGGTGTGTGTTGTGTGTGCGTGTGTTGTGTGTGCGTGTGTTGTGTGAATGATGAGTAAGTGTGTGTGCGTATGAGAGAGAGAGAATGGTCGACCTTTATTTTCCAAGGGTTACAGAGTAAGTATTCATATACTTTTTTTCATCCGGACCTTGCCTGATAAGGGAAATATCAACGAGAGAGAGAGAGAGAGAGAGAGAGAGAGGGGAGAGAGAGAGGAAAAGAGAGAGAAGAGAGAGGGGGTATTTGAAACAATACACTAGGCAAATTACATGTAAATGAAAATACAAAAGTTTTCTACGGGGCAGCGAAATTTTACATTGCGTTTGGAAATTTCCCCCGCTGCAATAGCAAAAATCAAAAACTAAAAAAGGAAAACAAAAAAAAGGGGAAAGGGAAGAAGAAGAAGAACAAGCAGGAAAGAAAGAGGAGGGGGAAAGGACAAAAAAGAAAAGGAGGAGGAAAAAAAATTGGAAGCAAAGGGGGAGAAGAAAAAGGAAAAAAGAAAAGAAGAAGGGGGAAAGGAGGAAAAAAAAAGAAGAAGAAGTTTAAAAAAAAAAGAAGAAAAAAAAAAAAGGAAAAAGAAAAGAAGAAAGAACAAAAAAAGGAAGGGAATTAAAAAAAAGAAAAAAAAAAACAAAAAACAAGAAAAAGGAAGAAAATCAGAAACAAAGAAAAAAACAGAACAAAAAAACAAGAAAAAAAAAAAAAAGCAGGAGAAAAAGGAGGAGGAGGACAAGAAAAAAGGAAACGAGAAGGGGAAAAAAAGCAGAAAAAAAGGAGGGGGAAGAGGAAAAAAGTAGAAAAGCAAAAGGAGGGGGAAAAAAAAGAGAAGAAAAAAGGAAGGAGGAGGGGGAGGAGAAGTAAAAAAGAAAAAAAAGCAAAAAAAACAAGAACAAAAAAAAAAGAAAGAAGAAAAAAAAATCAACAAAAAAGAACAAAAAGCAGAAGAAAAGAAGAATTTAAAAAGAAGAAAAAGAAAAGCAGAAAAGAAAAGAAAAAAAAAGAAGAAAAGATAAAACCTAAAAAACTTAAACCAAAACAGAACTCAGGGGGCCTTTCCCGAAAAACATGGGGGTTTTCCCCTTTTTTAATTTTTTTCCTTTTCTTTTTCTTTTTATTTTTCGATTTTTTAATTTCGGTTTTTTTTTTAAAAATTTCAATGGAAATTTTTTTTGGGTTTTTTGGGGGGTTTGGGGGGGGTGTGTGTGTGTGTTTTTGTGTGTGGTGTGTGTGGGGGGTGTTTTTTGTGGTTGTGTGTTTTTGTGTTTTTTTGTGTGGTGTAGTGTGGGGTGGTGTTTGTGTGGGGTTGTGTGGTGTGTGTGGGTGTGTGGTGTGGGGTTTGTTTGGTGTGTGTGGTTTGTTGGTGAGTGGGGTGTGTGTGGTGTGTGTGTGGTGTGTGGGGTGTGTGTGGGGGGTTTGTTGTTGTGGGGTGGGGTGTGTGGTGTGTTTTTGGTTTTTTGTGGGGTTGTGTGTGGGGTTTGTGTGTGTGGGGTTGTGTGTGGTGTGTGTGGTGTGTGGTGGTGTGTTGTGTGGGGTGTTTTTTGTGTTGTGTGTGGTTGTGTGTGGGGGTGTTTGTGGGTGTGTGTGGTGTGTGTGTGTGGTGTGTGTGGGGTGTGGGTGTGTGTGTGTGTGTGTGTGGGGTGTGGTTTTGTGTGGTGTTTTGGGGTGTGTGGTGGGGTGTGTGTGTGTGGGGGTGGTGTGTGGTTTGTGTGTGTGGGGTGGTTGTTGTGTGGTGGGGTTTGTGTGTGTGGTGGTGTGTGTGGGGTGTGTGGTGTGTGGTGTGTGGGGGTAAGTGGGGTGTGGTGTGGGTTGTGGTGTGTTGGGGTTTGTGGGGTGGTGGGTGGTGTGTGGTGTGTGTGTTTTGAAATTGTGGGGGTGTGTTGGTGTGGTGGGTGTGGTTTTGGTGGTGGGGTGTGTGTGGTGTGGTGGTGTGTTGTGGTTTTGGGGTGGGGTAAGTGTGTGGTGTGTGGTTTTGGTTTTGTGGTGTGGTGTGTGTGTGGGTGTGTGGTGTGGTGTGTGTGTGTTTTGTGTGTAAGTGGTGTGTAATGTTTTTGGTGTGGTGTGTGGTTTTTGGGTTTTTGTGTGTGTGGGGTTTTTGTGTGTGGGGTGTTTTGTAGTGTGGGGAGTGGGGGTGTGTGGTTTTGTTTTGTGGTGTTTTTTTGTGTGTTTTGGTGTGTTGTGGTTGGGTGTTGTTTTTGTGTGTGGGGGTGGTGTGTATCAAGTCAAGTAAAGTCAAAATTTTATTTCCGAGGGTTTAAAATTTGAATGCAATGCATTTTTTTTTTTTTTCCACCCAAGGGCCATTTTTCAAAGGGAACAAATTTCGAATGATTAAAACAAAGTCCCCTACATTTTTTGCATTTTTTAAACCAAATAAATTTAAAAAACCAGTAAAAAAAAAAAAAAAGGGAAAAAACCCTTTTAAAAAAAAAATTTAACATTAAAAAATAAAAATTTAAACCACATATACATATACAGGGGCCACACACATACTCATCCAAAAAACCAACCCTTTGCGCGCTTCACCCCCACACAACTTTTAAAAATAAAAATTTTTTTTAAAAAATTTAAAAAAAAAGAAAAGCTAAAACGTCAAAAACAAATTACTTCACTTACTGTTTTTCCAATTTTTTTTTACGTTTAAAACTTTAATATTAAAAAAAGGGACAGGAATAAAAAAAGTTTGAAAATAATAGGGATTTGGGCCCGTTACTGTAAAATTAAACCCTTTAATGACCTCCTTTCCCCTCCCCCCCCTCCACCCAGCAAAGGTGTTTCTTTTTTTTTTTTGCGCTCATACTTTTCAAAAAGCGTTTTTTTAAAATGACATATTCCCCACAAAAACTATCCAAGCAAGAGAAGTAAAAAAAGAATTTTCAAAAAATTATTATTTTAATAGAGAAACCATTAAAAACAACAAACACCCCTCACCCTGAGACAACAATATAACAAAAGACCCCACACCAAGAAAAACAACATAACGATGAAAAGAAAAGCATTGGAAAAGGGGGGGGTGGGGGGGAAATACAAAAAGGGGGAAGGGAAAAAAACCCCCCCCAAACAATAGAGAAATTTAAAAATTTTTAAAAAAACCCCAAATTTTTCAAACAATGAACCCCTATACGAAAACAGAAATTTAAAAGCCCATAAACAACTGACTATCAAAACTAAAACAATAAAACAAACTAAAAAAGTATCGCTTTTAATAATACTAAAAAAATCTCATTCTAACTGAATAAAAACAACTTCCACGAAAAATCTATTGAATTAACAAGACAGGGGATGAAGGGGAGGAGAAAAAGGAGAGGAGAGGAGAAGAGAGGAGGAAGAGGGGAAAAGAGAAAAGAGGGGAGAAAAGAGAAGAGAGAGAGGAGAGAAAAGAGAGAGAGGAGAGAGAGGAAAAAAGGACACAAATACAACTATCAGGGCTAAACCCTAAAAAGATTTTTTAAAAAATTTTCCCCCTTTCCCCTTTGTTTCCCCAAAATTGCAGATTTTTTACTAAAACTTGGGTAGGGTTCTCTACTTCTTTTCATAATTATTGTGCCCTTTTCCCCCCCCCCTCCGCCCCCACATATTTCAAATTTTTTACTGGAAAAATTTCAAATCCCCAAAAAAGATTACTTTTAATTTTTGTTGTTGAAGGGGAAAACCATTTGTGCTTTGGGAAAAGGTTTAAAATTAAAGGTTTTAATTTTTTCCGTATTTAAACATGGGGTTGATTTGCCTTTTTAGTCATTCCTAGGCATGCATGCATTAAATGGCCTTTTTTGCTGTGCCTTTAACTGATTTTTTTTTTGATACATTTTAAGCGTTTTTGGGGGCTTTTTCCATAAATTTTACTACCTATAAGGAAGCTTTTTTTTAAAGAAATTTTTTCTTGGCTCGAAATGTTAGTAGATGATTATGTTTTGTGGTTTCCCTTGATTTTGAAGCTTAAATTTGGGGCTTTTGGGGGGCATTTCCATTGACAACTTTCGGGCAAATAAGCTTTATTTTAAAATAAAGTCTTTTTGAAGGTTGGGAATATTTGTTTTCCCTTAAAAAACGTTGGGGTAAAGGGGGCTTTTATTTTAGTAGAACAAGGGTTTCCCTTTCCCCTTTTTAATAATCTATGAAAACAAATTTTAAAAAATTTTAAAAACACTGCAAACTGTCCCAAAAAAGATTAAGCAAAATTTAAATATAGGCAAAATATGGGCCCCAAAAAAAGAGTTTTCGAAATGGGTTATTTAAAAAAAAAGGTTTTTTTTTTTTTTGATAATTTAAGTAGCTTGTAAAAAAAGAAAGGGTTTTTCCCCAAACACCACCACATGGTCCCGGGCCAAGTAAGATTTTGTCAATAAAAATTAAAACCCCAAATTCTGTGGGGGCCAAATTCTTTTAATTACCCTTTTTTTTTATCTATCAACAGAAATTTTGGGAAATTTTTCTTTTATTTTTTTTCCCTTTTTTTCTTGCAAAATACAAAACATACACTTAGTTTTTTCGCGTAAATTAAAGGGAAAATATGGGTTTTGCCCTTTGGGCCCCTTTAAACCCAAACTGTCAATAAATTTTGTTAAAATTTTTAATTTAATTTTGTGGGGGTCAGAAACACTACCAAAGAGGGATGTGTCACAGCAAACATTTTTCACAGCTACAAATTTTAAAAAATTGGGGGAAGTCATTTACTTTTGATTAAAATAAAAAATGGACCCCAAAAATTGACCCTTTTGGTACTCCATGTTTTTAAAAGGGACTAACGATGTTTGATTATTTGCAGTTACAAAACTTCTGCCTATTCGACAAAAAACTTTTCAAAAAAAATTTATCATTTCGTGTTAGTTTAAAAACAAGTTAATTTTTCCAAAATAGGGAAAAGATTGATTAAAAATAAATGCTTTTTCAAAAACATCCCAAAAAGAAGGGGCCCAAAATTTAAATTTTTATTTAGTTTTTGTAGGAGACTGTCTTAAATTTTTTTGTAAGAGGTTTTGTGACCAAAAATAGTTTTTTTCGAAAAACCCGCCCCGATCTTCATTTAAAAAAGGATTGTTTTTAAAAAAGTAAAGGGAAAAATCCCGGGTTTTTTGGATATGTTTTTTAAAAAGGGGGTTTTGATAAGACAGACAGAAATTTTAAATTTGGTTTTGTAATTTGAAGACAAGCATAACAAACCCGATTTTTGGATTGGTTAATTTTTTTTTGCCTTTTTAAAAAAAATTGGGAGGGAAAGGGGTTTTTTTTCTAAGCAAAAGTTTTTTAAAAAAAGTATTCATGTTCCAGCTATAAAATTGACCACAAAGCTTAATTTTCTTCCATCAGATTGTCTAAAACCACTGTTTTTGGGAACTTTTTTGAAGAACGGCTTTTTTCCCAAACGTCTGTGATTTTCATTGGCCTATTTAAAAAAGGGAATTTTAAATTTTTTTTGATTCGACCCTATTGTTTTTAATTAAAAGGGGATCATTTTTTTATTTTACTTGTTTATTTTTAATTTTAAATTTGTCGGGAATGTTTGGGAGTGGTTGTTCAATTCTTTAACGGATATATCTTAAAAAAAATGTCGTTGACTTTTTGAAAATAGTTTAAATTTCCTTTAAAGGTTTTAAGGGGGTTTCCATACTTTTCGGGGACCCTTTGTTGTAAAATTTAAAAACTTTTGAATGTAAAACACGTTTTTATTTTTTCCCTTTTAAGTGAAGGTTACTTTGTTTCTTTGTGCCTGAACGCTTTATTTTAACCATTTTTGTTTTCAAATATCCCCCTTAAAGGTTTTAATTTTTGGGTTCTATGTTTTTTTACCAAGGTTGGGTTTTATTTTTTCTTTAAACCCCTTTTTTTTTTTTTTTTGAAAGGGGAAAAGTTTTTCGTATACTGGGAAAAATGTCCCCAATCCAAAAATTCAAAAAGCTTCATCAGGGCTCGGGGTAAAGGTATATGGCATTTAAATGGTGATTTTTTCAAGTCGAAAGGAAATCTTGCTCGTTAAAAATTTTTTAAATTTCCTGTAAAAAAAAAAGTTTTATCCCTAAATTTAAGGGATTTTATAAAGATTTTTTAAAACCCAAATAAAGCACACTGGGGTTAAAGATCACTGATTTCCCCAAAATGAGGACCCCTACTTCGTTTTTGTTGTTTTGGGGAGAGTGTAATATGATTATTAATGTTTTTTGAGTTATTTTTTTATCCGAGTTGGTCTATTATTATTTTTTCTAAAGGGCCCAAAAATAGTAATGTTTTTGGGTCCATTTTTTGGTTTTGGTTTTTTAAAAAGTCTAGTTAAATCCCCCCAAAATTAAATTTTTTCATTTTTTTAAAAAAATATTAACCCCTTTGTCCATAAGGGAGTTTTTTTTCTAGCCAAATCTCTGGTTTCTGAAGGATTTCGTAAAAATAAAAAACCAAATTTATAATTGGGGCTTTTGTGTTTTTAATTTTATTTCAATCCCCATGGGTTTTAATTTTCATAAACCTTTTAAGTATATATTTTTCTTTTACAACTGAGCGGGGGAGGGTATTAATTTGTAAGTTTAACCCTTTTATTTTTGGGGTTTTTGTGAGGATCTTCACGAAAGATTTGATACCCTGTGTGTGTATGTGTGTGTGAGTGTGTATGTGTAAGTGTGTGTAAGTGTGTGTGCGTGTAAGTGTGTGTGTGTATGTATGTATGTGTGTGTGTGTGTGTGCGTGTTGTGTAAGTGTGTGTTTTTCCTGCAAAAATTAATATTTTGCTTCAGTTATGAAACGTGTGGAGGGGGGAGGGAGAGTGGGTGGGGGTTGTTTCCTGCAAAAGATGTTTGGCTTCAGTTATGAAAGATTGTGTGTGCGTGCGTGCGTGCGTTTATTTATTTATTTATTTATTTTATTTATTTTATTCTTTTATATCGAGGATAGTGGAATAAGCACTTATGTGCTTTTTTACATCCAGTCCCCGTGTGTATGCGGTTTTGGAATTCTGTCATCTGTTCCCACCGGCACACAATGGCCTACTCTTACGAAAAGCGGAACAGGATTTTAACGTGTGCGCAAGATGTCCTGCGCGTGCGTTCGCACACGGGACCTCAGTTTATAGTCTCATCCGAAAGAGTTTTGGGGAGAGTGGAGTCTGCACTGATGTTAACTCCAGAGGAAAATATCCCCTTGAACGGGAATCGAACCCGCGTGCGTGTGTGTGTGTGTGTGTGTGTGTGTGTGTGCGCGCGCGCAGTGTTTGTGTGTGTGTGTTTCCTGCAAAAAATGTTTGGCTTCAGTTATGAAAGAAATGTGTATGTGTCTGCATGCGGTACTTTATTGTGTGTGTTTTTGTGTGTGCGTGCGCGTGTGTGTGTACATGTGTGTGTGTTCGTACATGCATGCGTGGGTGCATGCGCACGCGCGTGTGTTTGTATATTTCCTGCAACAATGTTTGGCTTCAGTTATTAGAGGGAGAGAACTGGAACATGCTTCCTATACACCCCCCCAAAAAAAAATAATAATAATAAAATAAAATAAGATTATAAAATAAAATCGTCAATCATATTGTGGCAAACATGAGTAAACGCTTTCTTGTTCTAATAAACAAGGGAGAAAAATCGATCCCCCCCAAAAAAAAAAATAAATAAATAAATAACCCAGATCAGCAGACAGGGGTCAACAACCGAGAAGAGCACGTGAGCAAAAAGACATCTGACGAGTGCAGTTCTGAAGAAATTAATTGTTTGGGGTTGTGGGTTGTTGGGGTGTTTTTTTTAGGATGGGATGGGGGAGAGGGAAAAAACACAATAATAACGATAAAAAATCAATGAAAGAACACACACGCACACACACACGCGCGTATGTACGCACACGTATGCACGTGCGCGCGTGCACGAGCACGCACATACACACATAAGAGTAAGAGAGAGAGAGAGAGAGAGAGAGAGAGAGAGAGAGAGAGAGAGAGAGAGAGAGAGAGAGGAGACGCACGCAAACACATATACCCTCTCTCTCACCTGCACACACAAACACACACACACACACACAGTCTCTCTCTCTCTCTAATCTTCTCCTCATTTCTTCTCTCTCTCTCTCTCTCTCCACACACATCTCTCCTCTCTCTCTCTCTCTCTCTCTCTCTCCTTCTCTCTCTCACACACACCACACACTCCTCTCTCTTCTCCTCTCTCTCCACACACCACACTCTCTTCTTTCACACACAACCTCTCCCACACCACACACACACACACAAACACTCACGCCACACCACACACCACACCAAACTCTCCTCTCTCTCTCTGCTCACTCCTCTCTCTCTTCTCTCTCTCTCTCTCTCTCTCTCTCTCTCTCTCTCTCTCTCTCTCTCTCTCTCTCTCTCTCTCTCTCACACACACACACACACACACACACACACACACACCACACACCACACACACACACACGCACACACACCACACACACACACACACACACACACACACACACACACACACACACACACACACACACACAACCAGGCAAACAAGAGACAAAAACTAAGAGCATGACGACAAACACAGCGGTGTAATTATTGTCAACATGTGTCCGGAATTTCTGTCTGTCTGTCCGTCCGTCTGTCTGTCTTTGTCTCTACTGCTGTCTGTCTGTCTTCTGCTCTCTTCTCTCTCTCCTCTCTCTCTCTCTCTCTCTCTCTCTCTCTCTCTCTCTCTCTCCTTTCTATATATATTATATAGAGAGAGAGAGAGAGATCCCTCTCTCTCTAGCTCTCCCTCCTCTCCTCTCTCTCTCCCTCCCCCCCCCCCTCTCTCTCTCTCTCTCTCTCCTTCCCTCTCTTCCTCTCTGTCTGTCTGTCTCTCCCTCCCCTCCTCCCTCCTCTCCTCTCTCTCTCTCTCCTCTCTCTCTCTCTCTTTCTCTCTGTCTGTCTGCCTGCCTGCCTGCCCTGTCTGTCTCTATATCTGTAGATGGATAGATATAGAGATAGATAGATAGATCCTTTTCTTTCTCTGTCTTGTCTCTGTTCTCTTCTCTCCCCCCCCCCCCCCCCCCCCCTTCCCTCGCTTGTGTTCCGACGCTTGTAATGAAAATTAACTTTTTGGTTTTTAAACTTATTTTCTCTTTTGGGGGTAAACAAGGGTTTCTCCTTATGCTGCTCAATGCCCACAGACGTCTTCAAGTTGGTAGCCAGCTGAGTGGTCCCCCGTTTGTTCAGATGGATGTGGTCTGTGTACAGACTCCATCCAAATCGGGACGCAAAGGATGCCTCGTGGCTGATGAAGTCGACTTTCAGGCGGGAGGAGGCTGCAGACAGACTACGGTTTGATGGCAGGATGACGTTGTTCAGGTGACGGGTTCCTCTGGCAGGAACAATGCCACTCAGAGTGATGTGGGCGTCAGGGAACACACGTCTGGCACTTGCGATTAGGCTGCTCCAAGTTGCCTCAGTGATGGCACCTGCTGAACAGTCATTCAGACCTACATGGACTGTGACTCTTTGCACTGTGGTGTTGACTGCACTCTGTTGTAACCAGTTCACAAGGTCAGACACTGTCATTCCAGGAACACAATTTTTTTGTAGAAATGTACCTGGTGTCGTCAGTCTCCTTGGATTGATGTATCGAATAATGGAGTCACCCAGCAGGTGAGACTGAAGACTTTGAAGAATTGTTACTGTCAACTGAAGAAGATGATTTTGCTGAATTGACAGGTGCTGAAACTGTGTCGTATTTCACTTTAGAATTTCTTTTTGCATTATGAACAAAATGAGAAGAGGTAACTTCTTTCAAGTGTGTTTCATCCACAGAGAAGCGATTTGCCGTGGGAAGAAGAAGAAGAAGAAGAAGAAGAAGAAGAAGAAGAGGAAGTAGAAGAAGAAGAAGAAGAAGAAGAAGAAAAGAAAGAAGAAGAAGAAGAAGATAAAAGCCTAAATACTTAGACCAAACAGAACTCAGTGGCCTGCTGTAAACATGGAGGTGTCTTGTTAATCTTTTCTTTTCTTTCATTTTGTCGATGTATTTATTTCGATTTTATTTTTTTAGATTCATGTACATTGACATTTCTTTGAAGACACTGTTACAGAGCCTAAGGTGGTGAGTGTGTGTGCGTGTGTGTGTGTGTGTGTGTGTGTGTGTGTGTGTGTTGTGTGTGTGTGTGTGTGTGTTGTGTATGTGTGTGTGTGTATGTGTGTGAGTGTGTGTGTGTGCGTGCGTGTGTGTGTGTGTATTTGTATGTTTGAGAGTGTGTGTTGTGTGTTATGTAAGTGTGTGTGTTTTTCCTGCAAAAATTAACATTTTGCTTCAGTTATGAAACGTGTGGAGGGGGGGGGAGAGTGGGGGGGGGGGGGGGTTGTTTCCTGCAAAAGATGTTTGGCTTCGGTTATGAAAGATGTTTGTGTATGCGTGCGTGCGTGCGTGTGTGTGTGTGTGCGCGCAGTGTTTGTGTGTGTGTGTGTGTTTCCTGCAAAAAATGTTTGGCTTCAGTTATGAAAGAAATGTGTATGTGTCTGCATGCGGTACTTTATTGTGTGTGTTTTTGTGTGTGTGTGCGCGTGTGTATGTACATGTGTGTGTGTTCATGTGTGTGTGTTCGTACATGCATGCGTGGGTACATGCGCACGCACACGCGCGTGTGTTTGTATATTTCCTGCAACAATGTTTGGCTTCAGTTATTAGAGGGAGAGAACTGGAACATGCTTCCTATATCCCCCCAAAAAAATTTTTTTTAAATCAAATAAGATTTTTTTTTAAAGCGTCAATCATATTGTGGCAAACATGAGTAAACGCTTTCTTGTTCTAATAAACAAGGGAGAAAAATCGATCCAAAATAAATAAATAAATAAATAAATAACCCAGATCAGCAGACAGGGGTCAACAACCGAGAAGAGCACGTGAGCAAAAAGACATCTGACGAGTGCAGTTCTGAAGAAATTAATTGTTTGGGGTTGGGTTGTTGGGGTGTTTTTTTAGGATGGGATGGGGGAGAGGGAAAAAACACAATAATAACGATAAAAAATCAATGAAAGAACACACACGCACACACACACGCGCGTATGTACGCACACGTATGCACGTGCGCGCGTGCACGAGCACGCACATACACACATAAGAGTAAGAAGAGAGAGAGAGAGAGAGAGAGAGAGACGCACGCAAACACATACACACACACAAACACACATACACTCTCTCTCTCTCTCTCTCTCTCTCTCTCTCTCTCTCTCTCTCTCTCACAACACACACACACACACAACACACACACACACACAACACACCACACACACACACACACACACACACACAACCAGGCAAACAAGAAACAAAAACTAAGAGCATGACGACAAACACAGCGGTGTAATTATTGTCAACATGTGTCCTGAATTTCTGTCTGTCTTTGTCTCTGTCTGTCTCTCTGTCTGTCTTTGTCTCTCTCTCTCTCTCTCTCTCTCTCTTCTCTTCTATATATATATATATATATATATATATATATATATAGATGAGAGAGAGAGAGAGAGAGAGAGAGAGAGAGAGAGAGATCCCTCTCTCTCTCCCTCCCTCCCTCTCTCTTTCTCTCTCCTTCCCTCTCTTCCTCTGTCTGTCTGTCTCTCCCCCCCCTCTCACTGTCTATCTGCCTGCCTGTCTGTCTCTATATAGATAGATAGATAATTAGATAGATAATTAGATACATAGATCCTTTTCTGTCTCTGCCCCCCCCCCCCCCCCACTTTCTCTCTGTCTGTTTGTCTGTGTATTTCTATAGATAGATCCCTTCCTTTTTCTGTCTCTGTCTCTCTCTGTCTCTCTCTCCCCACTCTCTCTCTCTCTCTCTTTGCCTGTCTGCCTGCCTGTCTGTCTGTCTCTATATCTATAGATAGACAGACAGACAGACAGACAGACAGACAGACAGACAGACAGACAGACAGACAGACGGGTGGGTGGGTGGGTGGGTGAATGGGTGGGTGGGTGGATGGATGGATGGATGGATGGATGGATAGAGAGATAGATAGATAGATGGATGGAGAGATAGATGAATAGATAGATGAATTGATAGATAAATGGATAGATGGATGGATAGATAGATAGATGGATGGATGGATAGATAGATAGATAGATAGATAGATAGATAGATAGATAGATAGATAGATAGATGGATGGATAGGTAGGTAGGTAGATGGATGGATGGATATATAGATGGATAGATAGATGGATATATACATGGATAGATAGATTGATGGATAGATAGATGGATGGATAGATAGAGAGATGGATGGATAGAGAGATAGATAAATAGATAGATTGATGGATGGATGGATGGATGGATAGACAGATTGATGGATAGATAGATAGATGGATGGATTGATAGATAGATAGATAGATAGATCGATAGATAGATCGATAGATAGATAGATAGATGGAGAGATAGATAGATAGATGGATGGAGAGATAGATGAATAGATAGATGAATTGATAGATAGATGGATAGATAGATGGATAGATAGATGGATAGATAGATAGATAGATAGATAGATAGATAGATAGATAGATGGATGGATGGAGAGATAGATGAATAGATAGATGAATTGATAGATAGATAGATGGATGGATGGAGAGATAGATGAATAGATAGATGAATTGATAGATAGATGGATAGATAGATGGATAGATAGATAGATAGATCCCCTTCTCTCTCTGTCTCTGTCTCTTGCTCTCCCTACTCTCCCCCACTCTCTCTCTCTCTCTCTCTCTCTCTCTCTCTCTCTCTCTCTCTCTCTGTAGTTCTCTCTTCCCTCCTTCTCTCCCTTCCTCCCTCCTCCTCTCCCTCCTTCCCTCTCTCCCTCCCTCCCTCCTCCTCCCTCCCTCCCTCTCTGCCTGTCTGTCTGTCTGTGTCAACATGAAGTGAATCACCAGGCTAGCATGAAACACGGTTCCTGATAAACACAGACAAGACTGCCATAACCATTTCACGCTGCTGTAGGTTGCCATGGCGACGGAATAAACCAAACAAAACGCCAGCCCTACAGACTGTGCCTGCAGCGCTGACGTTTAAGGTGGTTACTCAGGTGAAAGGTACAGATTAGCATAAAATTTTGTTGGGGAGGGGGATGGGGAGGGCGATTTTATGTGGTTTTAAAATGGTTGTTACAGTAGTAGTAGTAGTGGTGGTGGGTGGTGGTGTGGTGGTGGTGGTGGTAGTAGTTAAGTAGTAGTAGTGAGAGTAGTAGTAGTAGTAGTAGTAGAGTAGTAGTAGTAGTAGTAGGTAGTAGACGGAGGAGTAGTAGTATAGTAGCGTCAACAGCAGCAGCACAGCAGTAGTAGCAGCATAGTAAGTAGTACTAGCTAGTAGCAACAGCAGCAACGGAGTAGTAGTGACTAGTATAGCATGCAAGCAGCAAGCAGCAAGACAGCAGTAGTAGTAAGCCAAAGCAGCAGTAGTAGTAGTAGTAGTACTAGTAGAGCAGCAGCAGCAGCAGTAGTAGTAGTAGTATAGTAGTACAGCAGCAGCAGCAGCAGCAGCAGCAGCAGCAGCAGTAGTAGTAGTAGTAGTAGTAGTAGCAGCAGATAGAGCAAGCAGCACTTAGCTAAGCAGCAGCAGAGAGCAGCAGCAGTGCTTAGCAGCAGCAGCAGCAGTAGTAGTAGTAGTAGTAGTAGTAGCAGCAGCAGCAGTAGTAGTAGAATTTGTAGTAACAGCAGCAGCGTTTTCTTTTCTTTCTTTTTATTTCTTTTTTTTTAATCGAGGATAATGGAATAAGCACTCATGTGCTTTTTTACATCCAGTCCCCGTGTGCATGGCTGTATTAGTACTGTGTTGTTGTATTTTTTTTCTGTCATAAATGTTTTCCACGTTTACTGGTGGTGGTTTTCATATATAGCGTGTAACTCACACACGTGAATTTCTCTGTTTAAAATAAAAACTTAGTATTTGAATGAAATGGAGTTGTTGTTGTTGGTTGTTTTCCGTTCGATAGTAAATTTCTCCGTTTGTGATATAAAGATAAAGTATTTGAATTGTTGTTGTTGCTGCTGCTGCTGCTGCTGCGGCTGCTGCTGTTAATGCTGCTGCTGCTGCTGTCTTCCGTTCTCGGTAGTCTGTACTCTTTAAAAAACAAAAACAAAAACGCAAGTAGCTGTTGTCAGAAGGGTGGAAAAAAACAACGAAAAACCGAACAAACAACAGGAAACTGAAGAGACTAGGGGAGGTAAGCTAAGCGTCATAGCAGGGTGGCTGCGCTGTGAAAGGGGAGACAACGTTGTTGTTTTTCTACAGAACTGAAGGGATCGATATCGCAATTCTCTGAGGCTGGAGACGAGACTGTCATGAAAGGGTTAACTGTCCAAAAGTATTTTCCTGTCTTTACAGGGTTAACTGTCTAAATCGTGATGTTTTCCTGTCTTTAAAAGGGTTAACTGTCTAAATCTTCTCTTCTCTTCTATTCTCTCCTCTCCTCTTCTCATCCCTTTCTCTTCTCTTCTCTTCTAATCTCTTATTTTCTCTTCTCTTTCATTTCTCTTCTCTTCTCTTCTCTTCTCTTCTCTTCTCTTCTCTCTCTCTTCTCTTCTCTTTCTCTTCTCTTCTCTTCTCTCTCTTTTTCTCTTCTCTCTTCTCCTCTCTTCTTCTCTTCCTCTTTTCTCCTCCTCCCTCTCTTCTCTCTCTTCTCTCTCTCCTCTCTTCTCTCCTCTCCTCTCTTCTCTCCTCTCCTCTCTCCTCTCTTCTCTCCTCTCCTCTCTTCTCTCTCTCCTCTTCTCTTCTCTCCTCTTCTCTCTTCTCTTCTCTCTGTTCCCTTATTGGGTAGAATGCTGTAGTGCCAGGTCTTCTCTCTCCTGGGCTTGTTGTCACTCTGCAGGAGGTCTGCCCGCTGGCCTCAGCCGACACAGTCATTCCCACTTCAGAGCAGTTCATTTCATTGGACAGGTTGCATGCTGGGTATTTTCATGTTTCCGTAACCCATCGAACGCTGACCAAAAAAATTAAGGGATCTTTAACGTGTATGATTGATTTTCTGCATGTTTTGTTTTGTATATACACACACGGATGGAATGAAGGCACTGGCAGGTCTGCACTGTCAGTTGACGTGGGAAAATGTTAAAGTTCCCATCCCTAATTCACTAGACGTTGCTGCCGCAGCCGAGATTTGAACCCAAGACTTACTGGACTTATGGGATTGACGTCTAAAGGTTTTTACCACTCACATTTTTTCCTTCTTACACCCATCCCTTTGTCTGGTAGAGTGTTGGGGCACCAGTGACGATTTTGCTACCAGCTGCCTGATATATATATATATATATATATATATATATATATATATATATATATATATATATATATATATATATTATATATATATATATGTGTGTGTGTGTGTGTGTGTGTGTGTGTATATATACATATATACATATTTACATATATATACAGACAGACAGATAGAGAGACAAAGAGGGGAAGAGGAAGGAGAGAGAGAAATAGATAGATAGATAGATAGATAGATAGATACATAGATGGATAGATAGATAGATAGATAGATAGATAGATAGATAGATAGATAGATAGATAGATAGATAGATAGATAGATAGATAGTGAGAAAACGAATATATACAATATACCCATCCAAACATATATATATATATATATATATATATATATATATATATATATATATATATATATATATATATATATATATATATATATGTTTGTGTGTGTGTGTGTGTGTGTGTGTGTATGTGTGTGTACATACGAGCGTGAGTGCGTGCGCGCGCATGTGGGCGTGCGTGTGTGTATATAGAGAGATGTGTGTTGTGTGTGCACGCGCGCGCGTGTATATATGTCTCTGAGGTCCGTCAAATCAAGGCACTTTAAGACAATGCAATCGTAACACCTCGCTAACAAAGAGTAGACTAAATTTTCTCGTTTCGAATTCTCTCAGGGGAGACAACTAACTTCCTTCAACAGGGAAGTAACTCATTCTCCCCAGCAAAACACGATTTAAGTACCAGTGTCCGTAAGATTGGAGAATCACAGCAATGCTTTGGCACAAACGAGATGTTCAACACAAGCTGAAAGCTTTTTGTTTTCTTTTCCCTCCACCCTCCCCCCCTCCCCCAATCCCTTAAAAGCTTTTTTTAAAAACCAGTAATTTTACCTCAAGCAATGTAGACAGCCAAGCATCATCGCTTGGTCCGAATTGATTTTTCTCTTTAAAAGGAGAACTACACTATTGGGAGAAAGAGCCAATGAGCTCGGCCTAACTTTACTTAAAAAGCACTGTCCTTTGACATTTTTTTTTGGGTTTTGGCTATTTGGCGTGGATATACGGAGAGATAGTTAAGTTATGAGTTGTTGTAGAGTTCGTATTATTACGGATTACTGGGTAGATAATTATAGGAGAATGATAAAGCTTGAAAATGGACAGTATCATTTGTGTGTGTGTTTTTCTTTCTCTGTTTTCTCTCCCTCTCCCTCTCCCTCTCTCTCTCTCTCTCTCTCTCTCTCTCTCTCTCTCTCTCTCTCTCTCTCCCCCTCTGTGTGCGTGTGCGCGCGCGCGTGCGTGTGTGTGTGTGTGTGTGTGTGTGTGTGTGTGTGTGTGTGTGTGTGTGTTTGTGTGTGTGTGTGTGTGTGTGTGAGAGGAAAAATAATCAAAGGTTTAGTGTTGTAAGCTAACACGCACAAGAGTCGAACATTTTTTTTTCTCCTCAGAATTTCAAAAATTCATTAAGAACGATAATGTTATCCCCTGTGGGGATGCCAGGGGGCCTGTCAGTATAAATAGCATCCCCACAGTCTGGAAATTCTGTGCTAGGAATTCCCTCTTTTCTATCCCTCTCTTTGTTTCTGCCTTTTTCCTTTTTCTTCCTGTCACCTCCTCCTTCTTGTCTTTTTTTTTTTTTGCCTTCCTGGTCCATTCTCCTGCCATTTTTCTTGACAGGCTTAAAAGATAATAATTGTCTACCAAAAAGTCGGATGTGCGGGGCCTGACTTGTCAGGTGCTTAACGGCAACGAAACGCATTTTCATTCATATGACAGACAACAATAGTTGCTGTCTGAGCGTTCGGCGACGAAGAAGCAGTCACTCAGAGAAAATCTGTGATGACAGTGAATGCTATAGAAAATCTGTGATAACAGAAAATGCTATAGAAAATCTGTGATAACAGTTAATGCTATAGAAAATCTGTGATAGCAGTAAGTGCTATAGAAAATCTGTGATAACAGTAAATGCTGTAAATGATAACAGTAAATGCTATAAATGATAACAGTAAATGCTATAAATGATAACAGTAATTGCTATAAATGATGACAGTAAATGCTATAGAAAATCTGTAATAACAGTAAATGCTATAGAAAATCTGTAATAACAGTAAATGCTATAGAAAATCTGTAATAACAGTAAATGCTATAGAAAATCTGTGATAACAGTAAATGCTATAGAAAATCTGTAATAACAGTAAATGCTATAGAAAATCTGTAATAACAGTAAATGCTATAGAAAATCTGTGATAACAGTAAATGCTATAAATGATAACAGTAAATGCTATAAATGATAACAGTAAATGCTATAAATGATAACAGTAAATGCTATAAATGATAACAGTAAATGCTATAGATGATAACAGTAAATGCTATAAATGATAACAGTAAATGCTATAGAAAATCTGTGATAACAGTAAATGCTATAAATGATAACAGTAAATGCTATAGAAAATCTGTGATAACAGTAAATGCTATAAATGATAACAGTAAATGCTATAAATGATAACAGTAAATGCTATAAATGATAACAGTAAATGCTATAAATGATAACAGTAAATGCTATAAATGATAACAGTAAATGCTATAAATGATAACAGTAAATGCTATAAATGAAAACAGTAAATGCTATAAATGATAACAGTAAATGCTATAGATGATAACAGTAAATGCTATAAATGATAACAGTAAATGCTATAGAAAATCTGTGATAACAGTAAATGCTATAAATGATAACAGTAAATGCTATAGAAAATCTGTGATAACAGTAAATGCTATAAATGATAACAGTAAATGCTATAGAAAATCTGTGATAACAGTAAATGCTATAAATGATAACAGTAAATGCTATAAATGATAACAGTAAATGCTATAAATGATAACAGTAAATGCTATAAATGATAACAGTAAATGCTATAAATGATAACAGTAAATGCTATAAATGATAACAGTAAATGCTATAGAAAATCTGTGATAACGCTAAATGCTATAAATGATAACAGTAAATGCTATAAATGATAACAGTAAATGCTATAAATTATAACAGTAAATGCTATAAATTATAACAGTAAATGCTATAGAAAATCTGTGATAACAGTAAATGCTATAAATGATAACAGCAAATGCTATAAATGATAACAGTAAATGCTATAGAAAATCTGTGATAACAGTAAATGTTATAGAAAATCTGTGATAACAGTAAATGCTATAGAAAATCTGTGATAACGGTAAATGCTATAAATGATAACAGTAAATGCTATAAATGATAACAGTAAATGCTATAAATGATAACAGTAAATGCTATAAATGATAACAGCAAATGCTTTAAATGTCCATTTTATTATGTGTGGTTTTATAGTCTCATCCGAAGGACTGTGACATTCAGTTCGATTTTCTTGACCGTCATACCTGGGGAAAGAAAGGGCAGGCAAAGGCTGGGAATGGAACCCAGAACTTCACGGTTTATGCGTTAGGTCAGGTGAATGGCTTAACCATCCTGCCACCTTCCTTCTTCATAGATGTATAAGCAGCTGGCTGTGCGGGGGGGGGGGGGGGGGGGGGGGGGGGGGGGTCTCCGCTCCAAATAAAACCAGAAATAACGGATCGATTCTGTACATTACAGGCACTAGAAATACCGCTGTCTTGGATGTTTTTTGTATCAATGCTATCCCCAGCATGAAGTAAATCTAGAGAGCTAGAATAAAATCTGGTTTTAAGTAGTGTTCTTCTACTGCTGCTGCTGTGCTGGTGTCTGTGTGTGTGTGTGTGTGTGTGTGTGTGTGTGTGTGTGTGTGTGTGTGTGTGTGTGAGTGTGTGTGTAGTGTGTGTGTGTGTGTGTGTAGTGTGTGTGTGTGTGTGTTTGTGTGTGTGTGTGTGTGTGTGTGTGTTGTTTGAGTGTGTGTATGTGAGAGAGAGAGAGAGTTTGTGTGAGTGTGTGTGAGAGAGATTATAGAGTTTGTTTGTGTGTGAGTTTGTGTGTTGTGTGAGTTTGTTGTGTGAGTTTGTGTGGGTGTGTGTGTGCGTTGTGTGAGTTTGTGTGTGGGGGTGTGATAGAGAGAGAGAGAGTTTGTGTGAGTTTGTGTGTGGTGTGTGTGTGTGTGTGTGTTGTGTGTGTGTGTGTGTGTGTGTGTGTGTGTGTGTACATTTGAATTTGTTTAATTTAATGTTATTGGTCGCATGACTGTGAGAATGGGTTGAATGCAAGCGCTTTGATTTGTCTTAATACGATATAGCGCTGTATAAGTTCCATTTATTATCATTATCATCATCATCATCATCGTTCTTATTATTAGTGTTGTTATTATCATCATTATCATCATCATCATCGTTGTTGCTGTTGTTGTTGTTGTTGTTGTTATTATTATTAATATTGTTGTTGTTATTATTATTATTATTATTGTTGTTGTTGTTATTATTATTATCATTATTGTTGTTGTTGTTGTTGTTAATGTCGTTGTCGTCGTCATCATCATCATTGTCGTCATCATCATTATCTCATCATCGTCGTCGTCATCGTCGTCGTTGTTGTTGTTGATTTTATTCTTATCATATCATTATTATCATCATCATCATCATCATTATTATTATTATTATATTCATCATCATCATCATCATCATCATCAATTGTTGAACTAGAGTAGTTTCCAACCAAAACTAGCTTAGAGAGCAGAAAAACTTTCGTATACGCCCCCCAAAAAACAAAAATCTCACCATTTGGCGAACTTCGAATCTGTAGCAGATGAAACTTCTTCTCTCGTTCGCTTTTTTTACCATCAGATGTGTTTGGGAGAAATAATGGCATACAAGTCCTTTTCAGCTCCTCTCGTGGGCCGTACAGCTTGGTTTGCAGGGTTGTATATCTCCATCAGCCACACAGTCTTCTTCCTCAGGTTGCTGTGTAGTCATCTTCTTCTTCTCATGTTCGCTTTTTACACCGTCACATGTGTCAGGGAGAAACAGTGGCATACAAGTCCTGTCCAGCTCCTCTCCTGGTGGGTCCTACAGCTTGGTTCACAGGGTTGTCTGTCTCTGTCAGCCACACAGTCTTCTTCCTCAGGTTGCTGTATAGTCTTCTTCTCTCGTTCGCTTTTTACACCGTCGCCGTCAGCGCCTGGGGTTTATCACAGTTCTTGATTAAACCATTGACGCTGGGGGCAACAGGAAGGTGAGAGGCTGTATGACCAGTGGCTTTCTTTCCCACTCATGGAATTCCACTTTACAGCTTAGTCTTTAGTGATCGACTATGACTCTCTGACTAGGAGGCTTGACTTGCTACAGTCCTTATGTGCTGCAGCAGCCCTGGGGGCTGGTTGGCCTTTGGAGAACATCTCCAACGCTGACTGTCCTTATGCCCACTTGGCCGAGACAGTGGGGATGTACTGTGGGCAAGGCATCTCCACTATAATCAAATTTCTGCCCAGTTTCCGAAACAGCAGCTGCCTCCTCTGCTGTTTTGGAGGTCATCGTCGAACACGACGGACAAACAAACAACACCGTCAGATGCGTTTGGGAGAAATAGTGGCATGTCCTTTCCAGCTCCTCTCGTGGGCCGTACAGCTTGGTGTGCAGGGTTTTCAGCGAAGAAAACGAACATAAAATCGAAGCATCCTTCCTTGGGCAAAATCATTTTATTTTATTTATTTTTTTATTGTATACCACTTTTAAGTCACGGCAGATTTCTCTGCCTGAAATTCGGGGGCTGCTTTCCTCACGAGCGGGAGAGAGCGCGTCGCCACAAGAGCAGCGCCACCCTTTTTTTTTTCTTTTTCCTGTCTGCAACTGTGTTTGTTTTCCTCTATCAGAGTGGTGGGGGGGGGGCGGGTTCATACAGAATTTTGCCAAGAACAACTCTCTTGTTGCTGTGGGTTCTGTTACGTGCGCTAAATTGTGTAACGCCCAGGACCTCAGTTTAACGTCTCATCCGAAAGACTTAGTACCCAGAATAACCCCTCGTGGTCTAATGGATGGGGTGAAGGGGGAGTTTCTGGTCCAAACGGGGATCGAACCACCGCACACTTCCGACCCGGACTTTTCACTTTCTAGGCAGGCGCGTTACCTCTAGACCACCGATCCTCCCAAATAGCTTTCATAGGGCAAATTGATTGTGTCAAGTGTTACACAAAACAGCCACCTGTCTGAATCACCACCAGACGCAAAACAAGGAAGGGATGTTTTTTGTCGCACACAGACAGCCAGAAAAAAAACCACAACAGCTGTCTCTCGGTCAAATCAGTACAGTCACCTTAGTGGGGCGCAGTGGTTAACACTAGAGAGTTTGTTTCTGAAGGTCTGTGGTTTGTTCTTTTTTGGGAATGGTACCAGCTTACTACCACCTACTCAAGATTTCAGCGTGTGATGGGCGTGGTGTATGTGGGCGGGGGGTGGGGGAGGGGGTGGAGGGATGTGTGTGGTGTGAGGGGGTGGGTGTGGGGGGCGCAGTGGTTATCACTAGAGAGTTTTGTTTCTGAAGGTCTGTGGTTTCTTTTTGGGGGGAATGGTACCAGCTTACTACCTCCTACTCAAGATTTCAACGTGTGTTGGGCGTGGTGTGTGTGTGGGGGGGAGGGGGGGGGGTTGTGTGGGTGGGGTGGTAGGTGGGTGTGGTGTGGGCGCAGTGGTTAACACTAGAGAGTTTTGTTTCTGAGGGTCTGTGGTTTCTTTTTTGGGGGAAGGGTACCAGCTTACTACCTCCTACTTAAGATTTCAGTGTGTGATGGGCGTGGTGTGTGTGGTGGGGGGGGGGGGGGGGGGTTGTGTGGGTGGGTGGGTAGGTGGGTGTGTGTGGGGCGCAGTGGTTAAACTAGAGAGTTTTGTTTCTGAAGGTCTGTGGTTTCTTTTATTGGAGGGAAGGGTACCAGCTTACTACCTCCTACCCAAGATTTTCAGCGTGTGTGATGGGTGTGGTGGTGTGTGTGTGTGTGTGGGGGGGGGGGGGGGCAGGGTATGGGTGTGTGTGGTGGGGGATGTGCGTGTGTGTGTCTGTGTGTGTGTGGTGGGGGGGTGTTGAGTGTGGGTGGGTGTAGGGGGGGGGGGAGGGGGTGTGTGGGTGGGGGGGGGGGGGGTTGTTGATTTAACGTCTTTACACATGACGTGATATCAGACAAAAGTGTGTGTGTGGAGGGGGAGTGTGGGGGTGTGCGTGGGGTGTTGTATATGTGTGTGTGGGTTTGTGTAGCGGGAGGGGGGTGTATGTGTGTGTGTGGGGGGGGGGGGGGGGGTATGTGTGTGAGAGAGATGTTTTATTTATTTATTCTTTTACATCGGGGATAATGGAACAAGCACTTATTTGCTTTTTTACATCCAATCCCCGTGTATATACAGTTGAGTAAATTTGGTCATATGTTCCCACTGGTACACAATGGCCTACTTTTTCGAAAAGCGGAATGGGTTTTAACGTGTGGGCAAGATTTTATGCATGCGTTTGCAAACGTTACCTCGGTTTATAGTCTCATCCGAAGGACTTTTAGGGAGAGTGGAGTCGGCTCTGATGTTAACTACAGAGGAAAAAGTCCTCGTGAACGAGATTCGAACCCGGGTCAGCAGATCACGAATGCATTACTCTAAGAGACAGAGACAGAGAGAACTCGAACTCGAACTCGAAAGATTTATTCACAAAAAGGCCATTGGCCCATACATGAAGGGGGGATGCCGAGCTGCTTAGTATTTTAGTGAGAAAAATAAGGAAGCACAAAAAACCACCAAAATGTTATTGTATAACCACAACCACCACAATAAAAATCAGTTCCAAAAAATATGACTTAAGAAACCAAGATATCTCTTATTCTAAAGGCTTTACACAAATATAAAACAAGGCTGCGCACAATCTCAGGGTGACTAGATGCCATGAGTAGACAGAATCTAAATTAATTAGGCTGTCTCCTATACTTTACCAGGATGTATTTCTCTCTTACATCTGCTAATGCTGGTCAGCACAGCACAAAATGCACTTCATCTTCCACTGTTTGTTTACATAATGGGCATAGCAACCTGAGGTCATCATCATCATCATGTTCTATATATATCTAAATTTATGAACATTTATGTCTGATACACCAAGTCTAAACATAACATTCACTCACACGCGCGGGCGCGCACACACACGTACACACACACATGCACACATGCATATACACACACGCGCACGCACGCACGCTCTCACACACACACACACACAAACACACACACACACACACACACACACCACACACACACACACACACACACACAAAGTCCTTCTGGTGAGACTATAAACTGAGGTCCCGTGTGCGAACGCACGCAGAACATCTTGCGCACACGTTACAACACGTTCCGCTTTTCAGAAGAGTAGGCCATTGTATGCCGGTAGGAGCGGATGACAAAAGTTAGAAAACTGCATACACACGGGGACTAGATGTAAAAAAAAAGCATACAAGTGCTTATTCCATTATCCTCGAAATAAAAGAATAAAATAATATAAAATAAAACGCATACACACACATTCAGTCAGTCATTCATTCATTCACACGCGCGGGCGCGCACACACACACGCACACACACAGGACTGTTTACTATTTCGAAGTCTCTTATACATATAATAGCCCAGTTTTCGCGTTTCTTTAAAGTTCTTTGAAATTGTTTTCCTTATTTGCAATTGTAGGCGTTACATTGATGTTTGAATACCAATCTGTCATATGACTCTCTTTCCGTCTGTCTCCTATTGTTTTTTTTGCTATAGGTCTTTATTTCCCCCTGTCTAATATCACTTATAGTGAACAGACGTTAAATGCAAGAACGAACACACCACACCAACAAGTAAACAAGCAAACACACACCCACAGGCATCCGCGCGTGCGCGCACCGAACTACGTATGCACGAGCATAAGAGCACTGACAAAATCCATTAGCTTTTAAAACACACACTTTTAGCTAAGAGTCTGAGACTATCTAATCCTTACGGCAGATTACATCAATTTTCTGCTGGCCTCATTTTCTTCTTCTTCTACTTGTTGTTGTTGTTGTTGTTGTTGTTTCTTCTTCTTCTTCTTCTTCTTCTTCTTCTTCTTCTTCTTCTTCTTCTTCTTCTTCTTCTTCTTCTTCTTCTTCTTCTTTTTTCTTCTTCTTCTTCTTCTTCACAATTCTTCGCAATTCTTCTTCGCAATTCTTCTTCGCAATTCTTCTTCTTCTTCCTTTTGTTGTTGCTCTTCTTCTTCTTCTTCTTCTTCTTCTTCTTCTTCTTCTTCTTCTTCTTCTTCTTCGCAATTCTTCTTCTTCGCAATTCTTCTTCTTCGCAATTCTTCTTCTTCGCAATTCTTCTTCTTCGCATTCTTCTTCGCAATTCTTCTTCTTTGCAATTCTCCTTCTTCTTCGCAATTCTTCATCTTTGCATTCGTCTTCTTTTCTCTTCCTTCAATATTGTTTTGTTCTTATTTTTATTTCTTGTGTGTCTATGTGTGTGTGTGTGTGTTGTGTGTGGTGTGTGTGTGTGTGTGTGTGTGTGTGTGTGTGTGTGTGTGTGGTGTGTTATATCTATTATTTACAGATGCAGTAACCTGATCTACACAGGCAGCATACTTTAAAAAATGCTTACGTAAATTAAACGCGCATACACAACATACACTCTCTCACACTCTTTCTCTCTCACACACACACACATACAAAACACACACACACACACACAGCATCAACACACACACACACACACACACCACACACGCACACACAGCATCAACACACAGACACACACACACACACACACACACACACACAGCATCAACCTACACACTCACACAGACACACACACAGTATCAACACACACACACACACACGCACCACACAGCATCAACACACACACACACACACAGCATCAACACACACACACACAGCATCAACACATACACACAGCATCAACACACACACCACACACACAGCATCAACACACACACCACACACACACACAGAGCATCAACACACACACACAGCATCAACACACACACACAGCATCAACACACACACACACAACAGCATCAACACACACACACACACAGAGAATCAATACACACACACAGCATCAACACACACACACAAACACACACATGCGCGTGCGTGCGTGCGCGCGTGTGCGTGTGCAGACGGGAGGAAAACTGCCAGTTTCTTTCCATCCCACATACCGTCTCAACATTCCGTAAGGCCATCTGGTGGTGTAGTGTGATAACGACAGAGAGAGGGAGAGGGGAGAGAGAGAGGGGGGGGAGGGAGGGAGAGAGAGGGGGGGAGGGAGAGGAGAGGGGAGGGGGGGAGAGGTGGAGAGAGAGAGCGGGGGAGGGAGGGAGGAGAGGGAGAGGGGAGAGAGAGGAGAGAGAGGGGGTGGAGAGGGGGGGGAGGGAGGGAGAGAGAGAGGGGAGAGAGAGTGAGAGAGGTGGAGAGAGGGGGGGAGGAGGGGAAAAGAGAGTGAGAGAGAGGGTGGGGGGGAGAGAGAAGGAGAGAGAGGGGGAGGAAAGAGATAATGAGAGGGAGGGGAGGGGGGAGAGAGACAGACAGACATACAGGCAGACAGATAGACAGAGACAAAGAGGGTGAAAGAAAGAGAGAGAGAGAGTGAAACAGATAGACATACACACAGAGATGGTCAGAGAGATGGAGGGAGAGAGAGAGAGAGAGAGAGAGAGAGAGAGAGAGAGAGAGGAGAGAGAGGAGAGAGAGAGAGAGAGAGAGAGAAGAAACAGGCAGACAGAGAAAGTAGAAAGAGGGAGACAGAAAGAGAGACAGAAAGAGATAAAAAGAGAGAGACAAAGACGGACACAGAGAGAGAGGGTGAGACAGACAGACAGAGACAGAGAGGGAGGCAGGGGGAGAGAGAGACAGAGAGAGAGAGAGAGAAATAGATGAAAGGTCGATCGTCGGAAGGACTTTTCCTTTGGAGAGTAGAGTAAAAGTGATTAGCACTGATGATGACTTCAAAGGAACACCCCCCCCCCCTCCAACCACCACCACCACCCCACCCCCACCCCTCCAACAGACAAGAGACAGAGAGAGAGAAGTAGATGAGAGGTTTATCATCGTAAAAGGACTCTTTGGTTTTTTTAGGGGTAAAGGGGGGTTACCACTGATTTTCACTTCAGAGGGAACATCCCTATTCAGCAGACTTCTCTTCTTCTCAGTATAAGCTCAAGGTGTCCTATAACCTATGTGGTCGTAGGGGAGCGAGGCGTCAGAGACCTCAACTTCTCTAGGGGCCAGCATATTGAGGGCGGCAGCGCCCATCTCCTCTCCCTCGCTGCTTCACCTTCCCTAACCCTAAAAGAGGGCAGGTACCCATTTACAGCTGGGAGGGGACTGTACTGAAGCCAAGGCGCGCAAACGGTCATCCATCCAAGTGGTAACCACGCTCGATGCTGCTTAACCTTAGCTTGGGGGGAAAGCGAGTGCTCCGACCACTGAGCTGTCCCGGTGAGGGTTCAAATCTCTCGTCGTCAGATCGCGAGCGCTATGCTCTAACCACTGGGCCTGTATCTCTCCTGGTCGCCTGGTTCGTTTATTTCGAATTATTTATTTTATTTATTTATTTTATTTATTTATTTATTTTATTCTTTTATTTCGAGGGTAATGGAATAAGCGCTCGTGTGCTTTTTATTTTGTTTTATATCCAGTCCAAAGGGGACAGGGAATAGCTCAGTGGTCAGAGCACTCGCTTTCCCCCCAGCTAAGGTTAAGCAGCGTCGAGCGTGGTTACCACTTGGATGGGTGACCGTTTGCGCGCGCCTTGGCTTCAGTACAGTCCCTCCTCCAGTTCACCCAGCCGTAAATGGGTACCTTGCCCTCTTTAGGGTCAGGGAAGGTAAAGCAGCGAGGGAGAGGAGATGGGCGCCATCGCCCTTAATATGCTGGCCCCTTGAGAAGTTGAGGTCTCTGAAACCTCGCTCCCTAATGACCGCATAGGTTATGGGACACCTTTACCTATTACCCCGTGTGTGTATGCAGTTTTGTAAATTATGTCACCCGTTCCCACCGGCACACTATGGCCTACTCTTCCGAAAAGCGGAATGATTTTTAACGTGTGCGTAAAATGTTCTGCGTGCGTTCGTTCACACACGGGACCTCGATTTATAGTCTCATCCGAAGGACTTTTGGGGGAGAGTGGAGTCAGCACTGATGTGAGGAAAAATCCTCTTGAACGAGATTCGAACCCGGGTCAGCAGATCACGAGCGCATCACTCTAACCACCAAGGCTATCCCGTCCCCGCGTAGCAGACTTCTGTGTGTGTGTGTGTGTGTGTGTGTGTGTGTGTGTGTGTGTGTGTGTGTGTGTGTGTGTGTGCGTGAGCGTGTGTGTGTGTGTGTGTGCGCGCGCGCGCGCGTGTGTGTGTGTGTGTTTGTGTGTGCATGCGTGCGTGTGTGCGTGCGTGTGTGTGTGTGTGTGTTTTGTGTGTGTGTGTTTGTTTGTGTGTTGTTTGTGTGTGTGTGTGTTTGTGTTTTGTGTGATATAGTTTTTATCTCTTGTCTAAAAAAGATAAACCTGGTAGGATTTGTACAGCCATATACCTTGTAACCGTTTGACGTTACAGGGATGTTGCTGCTTGTTGCTGCTGCTGCTGCTGTGATAACAGACAGATAAACGGCATCCAAATATATCATGTGGCTCGGATAAAGAAGAGAGAGGGGGGAGAGAGAGGGAGGGCGGGAGAGAGAGACAGAGATACAAGTAGATGGACAGACAAAGGGAAAAGCACAGAAATACAAACGTAAAACGACAGAATGAGAGCAGAAAAAAACAAACACAGGCAGAAAGGTCAACCAGAAAGAGAAATAGACAGACAGACAGACAGAGACATACAAACAAACAAAGAGGCCAATCAGAGACAGACAGACAGGCCAATCATAGATAGACAGACAGACAGGCCAATCCTAGATAGACAGACAGACAGGCCAATCATAGATAGACAGACAGATAGGCCAATCACAGAGACAGACAGAGAGGCCAATCATAGACAGACAGACAGAGAGGCCAATCACAGACATAGACAGACAGAGAGGCCAATCATAGATAGACAGACAGACAGACAGGCCAATCACAGACAGACAGAGAGGCCAATCACAGACAGACAGACAGAGAGGCCAATCACAGCCAGACAGACGGGCAGAGAGGCCAATCATAGACAGACAGACAGATAGACAGAGAGGCCAATCACAGCCAGTGAGACAGAGAGGCCAATCATAGATATAGAGACAGACAGACAGAGAGGCCAATCACAGACAGACAGAGAGGCCAATCATAGACAGACAGACAGACAGGTCAATCATAGACAGACAGACAGAGAGGCCAATCACAGACAGACAGACAGAGAGGCCAATCACAACCAGTGAGACAGAGAGGCCAATCATAGATAGAGAGACAGACAGACAGAGAGGCCAATCACAGACAGACAGAGATGCCAATCATAGACAGACAGAGAGGCCAATCATAGACAGACAGACAGACAGAGAGGCCAGTCATAGACAGACAGAGAGGCCAGTCATAGACAGACAGACAGACAGGCCAATAATAGACAGACAGACAGGCCAATCACAGACAGACAGGCCAATCATAGACTCACAAACAGACAGACAGGCCAATCACAGACAGACAGGCCAATCATAGACTCACAGACAGACAGACAGGCCAATCACAGACAGGCGTAGAGGCCAATCATAGACAGACAGACAGGGAGGCCAATCACAGAGAAACAGACACTCTCTCTCTCTCTCTCGCTCTCTCTCTCTCTCTCTCTCTCTCTCTCTCTCTCTCTCTCTCTCTCTACTCTCTCTCTCTCTCTCTCTCTCTCTCTCTCTCTCTCTCCTAAAAAAGGCTTTTATTTGATTTGGTGACGGGATAAACTGATTAAACCATTCGTTCATCAAAAATTAAAGTATTGATTTATTCATGCCAGTGTTAGCCATTTGCAGAAACGCGCAAAAAAATAAAATGCATTATTAGCTAAACTGCCTTGAGGCTTCATGTTAGGGGCAACAACGCGATGATTGAAGAATATGGTGAATGAATTCCTTGTGGAGAGAGAGAGGGGGGGGGGGAGGGAGAGGAGAGAGAGGGGGGAAAGGAGGGAGAGAGAGGGGGATGGAGTGAGAGAGGGGTAGGGAGGGAGAGAGGGGGAAAGGAGGGAGAGAGGGTGGAGGAGAGAGAGAGGAAGGGAGGGAGAGAGAGGGTGATGGAGGGAGAGAGGGTGGAGGGAGGGAGAGAGGGTGGAGGGAGGGAGAGAGAGGTGGTAGAGGAAGGGGGAGAGAGGGAGGAAGGAAGAGGGTAGAAGTGAGAGAGAGGGACAACACACACACACTCACACACTACACACATTCACACACACACTACACATACACAAAAAACACACACACTACACACACTACACACTCACACACACACACACACACACACACAAACACACACACACACACAACACACACACAGACAAACACACACAACACACATACACACTACACGCACACTACACAAACACACACACTACACACTACACGCACACTACACACACACACACACACTACACACACACACACTACACAAACACACACACACACACACACACACACACACACACACACACACAACACACAAGCGAACTAGAGAGAGTGAGAGAGAGAGAGACAGAGAGAGAAAAACACAGCAACAACAACGAAACAAGCTAACTAACAACAAAAAATCACAAAAGAGCATTAACACAACAACTAAAATAATTACAGAAACATCACAATTATCTTGTTACGAGAGAGCATGTCAAGGTGTGTCGTGTGTAGTTGTGTGTGTGTGTGTGTGTGTGGTGTTGTGTGTGGTGGTGTGTGCGCGCGCGCCGCGTGTGTGTGTGTGGTGTTGTGTGATGTGTGGTGTTGATGTGTGTGTGTAGTGTGTGTATGTGTGGTATGTAGATGTGTGAGAGAGAGAAAGAAAGAGAGATTGAGAAGACAGAGAGAGAACAGAGTGTGTTAGTGATGTTGTGTGTACTTGTGTGTGTTGTGTGTGTTGTGAGAGAGAGAAAGAAGAGAGAGATGATGTGTGTGTGTGTGTGGTGGTATGTGTGTGTGGAGTGGAGAAAGAGAGTGAGAGAGACAGTGTGGCTGGTGTGTGTGTGTGTGGTGTGTGTGTGTGTGTGTGTGTGGTGTGTGTGTTTGATGAGGGAGAGAGAGAGATGTGTGTAGTGTGTGGTATTGTGTGTGAGAGGAGAGAAAGAGAGAGAGATGGATGTGTGTGGGTGTGAGAGAGAGAGAGAGAGAGAAAGGTGTGTGAGGAGGAGGGTGGTATGTGTGTTGGTTGGGAGAGAGAGAAAGAGAGAGAGAGAGAGAGTGTGTGTGTGTGTGTGTGTGGTATTGTGTGTGAGAGAGAGAAAAGGAGAGAGAGAGAGTGTGTGTGTGTGTGTGTGTGTGTGTGTGTGTGTGTGTGTGTGTGTGTGTGTGTGTGTGTGTGTGTTGTGAGCAAGAGAGAGGTAGAGAGAGTGGTGTGTGTAAGGTGAGTGGAGTGTGTGTTTGTGTTGTGTGTGTGAGAGAGAGAGTGTGTTGTGTGTGTGAGAGGGGGAGGGGAGGGGGAGAGTAGAGAGAATGTATGTGTGTGAGGAGAGAAGAGAGTGTAGGTGGGTGTGTGTGTGCGCGTGTGTGTGTGTGTGTGTGTGAAAGTATTCTGACAACGTGTGTGAGAGAAGTATTGCATCGTGTGTGGAGTTGAAGTTTTGCACACGTGTGTGTGTGTGTGTGTGTGTGGTGTGTGTGTTGTGTGGTGTGTGTGGTAGTGGTGTGTTGTGTGTGTGTGTGTTTGTGTGTGAGAGAGATAGTGTGTGTTTTTGTGTTGTGTGTGTGAAGTTACTGCGCACGTGTTATGTGTGTTTGTAGGGGGGGGGATAGAGAGAAGTTGTGTGTATGTGAGTGTGGTGCGTGTTGTCTGTGTGTGTGTGCGGCGCGCGCGCGCTTGCGCGAAGTTTTGATAAGCCTTCTTTGATGGGTAACTGGAAACTTGGAAGGGACAACGCTGAATGATGCGGACGTTTTTTTTTTTTTTTTTTTTGTCAGTGTTTGTTCAAACTCACTACGTTCATCATTTTAAAAAGCGGTCACATTCTATGGATTTAGGAGAGAGCATAGCAGAAAGACATTTTCTTTTACACGAAAATAAAGAAGGTACAATTCATTTACCAGCCCGCCGCTGCCATCAAAAGCCAACAATCGAAGAAATGAACTAGAAGCAACTAACCTAAAACGGCTTTTTTTTTCAAGCGAACGAATGAGCAAATACTCGAACAAAAGATCAAGCCAACAGAAAAGCACAGAAAGCAAGTAAATTATTAAAATAAATAAAAAACAAGCAAATAAAAAGCGGAACAAAAAAATAGATAGAATGAAACTAAAGAAACAAAAAACATCAAGCAGAACGAAGAATCAAATAACAACAAAGTCAACTAGACAAAGCATAACAAAGAAAAAAAAATAACAAAAAAAAAAATCAAACAGAAGCAACAAACAAAGAAAAAACAGAAAACAAAACAAACAAGAAACAAACAAGAAATCAAAGAAGAAACAAACAAGCAAATTCCAAACAAAGAATCAAACAAACAAGATTAAACAAAGAAACAAACAAATAACAATTCAAACAAAGAACCAACAAACAAATTCAAACAAAGAAACAAACAATAACAATTCAAACAAAGAAACAAAACAAAATAACAAAACAAACAAATAACAATTCAAACAAAGAAACAAACAAATACAATTCAAACAAAGAAACAAACAAATAAACAATTCAAACAAATAACAATTCAAACAAAGAAACAAACAAATAACAATTCAAACAAAGAAACAAACAAATAAAAATTCAAAAAATAACAATTCAAACAAAGAAACAAACAAATAACAATTCAAAACAAAGAAACAAACAAATAAAATTCAAACAAAAACAAGAAACAAACAAATAACAATTCAAACAAAACAAACAAATAACATTCAAACAAATAACAATTCAAACAAAGAAACAAACAAATAACAATTCAAACAAAGAAACAAACAAATAACAATTCAAACAAAGAACAAACAAATAACAATTCAAACAAAGAAAAAACAATTACAATTCAAACAACATAAACAAAACAAAATAACAATTCAAACAAAGAAACAAACAAATAACAATTCAAACAAAGAACAAACAAATAACAATTCAAACAAAGAACAAACAAATGACAATTCAAACAAGAAACAAACAAATAACAATTCAAACAAAGAAACAAACAAATAACAATTCAAACAAATAACAATTCAAACAAAGGAAACAAACAAATAACAATTCAAACAAATAACAATTCAAACAAAAGAAACAAAACAAATAACAATTCAAACAAAGAAACAAAACAAATAACAATTCAAACAAAGAAACAAAAAAATAACAATTCAAACAAGAAAACAAACAAATAACAATTCAAACAAAGAAACAAACAAAAAACAATTCAAAACAAAGAAACAAACAAATGACAATTCAAACAAAGAAACAAACAAATAACAATTCAAATAAATAACAATTCAAACAAAGAAACAAACAAATAACAATTCAAACAAATAACAATTCAAACAAAGAAACAAACAAATAACAATTAAAACAAAGAAACAAACAAATAACAATTCAAACAAATAACAATTCAAACAAAGAAACAAACAAATAACAATTCAAACAAAGAAACAAACAAATAACAATTCAAACAAAGAAACAAACAAATAACAATTCAAACAAACAAATAACAATTCAAACAAAGAAACAAACAAATAACAATTCAAATAAATAACAATTCAAACAAAGAAACAAACAAATAACAATTCAAACAAAGAAACAAACAAATAACAATTCAAACAAAGAAACAAACAAATAACAATTCAAACAAACAAATAACAATTCAAACAAAGAAACAAACAAATAACAATTCAAACAAAGAAACAAACAAATAACAATTCAAACAAACAAATAACAATTCAAACAAAGAAAACAAACAAATAACAATTCAAATAAATAACAATTCAAACCAAAGAAACAAACAAATGACAATTCAAACAAAGAAACAAACAAATGACAATTCAAACAAAGAAACAAACAAATAACAATTCAAATAAAATAACAATTAAAACAAAGAAACAAACAAATAACAATTCAAACAAATAACAATTCAAACAAAGAAACAAACAAATAACAATTCAAACAAAGAAAACAAACAAATAACAATTCAAACAAAGAAACAAACAAATAACAATTCAAACAAAGAAACAAACAAATGACAATTCAAACAAAGAAACAAACAAATAACAATTCAAACAAAGAAACAAACAAATAACAATTCAAACAAATAACAATTCAAACAAAGAAACAAACAAATAACAATTCAAACAAAGAAACAAACAAATAACAATTCAAACAAATAACAATTCAAACAAAGAAACAAACAAATGACAATTCAAACAAAGAAACAAACAAATAACAATTCAAACAAAGAAACAAACAAATAACAATTCAAACAAACAAATAACAATTCAAACAAAGAAACAAACAAATAACAATTCAAAAAAGAAACAAACAAATAACAATTCAAACAAAGAAACAAAACAAATAACAATTCAAACAAAGAAACAACAAAATAACAATTCAAACAAATAACAATTCAAACAAATAACAATTCAAACAAATAACAATTCAAACAAATAACAATTCAAACAAATAACAATTTCAAACAAAGAAACAAACAAATGACAATTCAAACAAAGAAACAAACAAATAACAATTCAAACAAACAAATAACAATTCAAACAAAGAAACAAACAACTAACAATTCAAACAAAGAAACAAACAAATAAAACAATTCAAACAAAGAAACAAACAAATAACAATTCAAACAAAGAAACAAACAAATAACAATTCAAACAAATAACAATTAAAACAAAGAAACAAACAAATAACAAATTTAAATAAATAACAATTCAAACAAAGAAAAACAAACAAATAACAATTCAAACAAAGAAACAAACAAAATAACAATTCAAACAAACAAATAACATTCAAACAAAGAAACAAACAAATAACAATTCAAACAAAGAAACAAACAAAAATAACAATTCAAACAAAGAAACAAACAAATAACAATTTCAAACAAAGAAACAAACAAATAACAATTCAAACAAAGAAACAAAAAAATAAACAATTAAAACAAAGAAAACAAACAAATAAACAATTCAAACAAATAACAATTCAAACAAATAACAATTCAAACAAACAAATACAATTCAAACAAATAACAATTCAAACAAATAACAATTCAAACAAAGAAAAAAACAAATAACAATTAAAACAAAGAAAAAAACAAACAAATAACAATTCAAACAAATAACAATTCAAACAAAGAAACAAAACAAATAAACAATTCAAACAAAGAAACAAACAAATAACAATTCAAACAAAGAAACAAACAAATAACAATTCAAACAAAGAAACAAACAAATAACAATTCAAACAAAGAAACAAACAAATAACAATTCAAACAAAGAAACAAACAAAATAACAATTCAAACAAAGAAACAAACAAATAACAATTCAAACAAAGAACAAACAAATAACAATTCAAACAAAGAAACAAACAAAATAACAATTCAAACAAAGAAACAAACAAATGACAATTCAAACAAAGAAACAAACAAATAACAATTTCAAACAAACAAATAACAATTCAAACAAAGAAACAAACAAATAACAATTCAAACAAAGAAACAAACAAATGACAATTCAAACAAACAAATAACAATTCAAACAAAGAAACAAACAAATAACAATTCAAACAAACAAATAACAATTCAAACAAAAAAAACAAACAAATAACAATTCAAACAAAGAAACAAACAAATAACAATTCAAACAAAGAAACAAACAAATAACAATTCAAACAAAGAAACAAACAAATGACAATTCAAACAAAGAAACAAACAAATAACAATTCAAACAAAGAAACAAACAAATAACAATTCAAACAAATAACAATTCAAACAAAGAAACAAACAAATAACAATTCAAACAAAGAAACAAACAAAAATAACAATTCAAACAAAGAAACAAACAAATAACAATTCAAACAAAGAAACAACAAATAACAATTTAAATAAATAACAATTCAAACAAAGAAACAAACAAATGACAATTCAAACAAAGAAACAAACAAATAACAATTCAAATAAATAACAATTCAAACAAAGAAACAAACAAATAACAATTCAAACAAATAACAATTCAAACAAAGAAACAAACAAATAACAATTAAAACAAAGAAACAAACAAATAACAATTCAAACAAATAACAATTCAAACAAAGAAACAAACAAATAACAATTCAAACAAAGAAACAAACAAATAACAATTCAAACAAAGAAACAAACAAATAACATTCAAACAAAGAAACAAACAAATAACAATTCAAACAAATAACAATTCAAACAAAGGAAACAAACAAAATAACAATTCAAACAAATAACAATTCAAACAAAGAAACAAACAAATAACAATTCAAAAAAGAAAAAACAAACAAATAACAATTCAAACAAAGAAACAAACAAATAACAATTCAAACAAAGAAACAAACAAATAACAATTTAAATAAATAACAATTCAAACAAAGAAACAAACAAATGACAATTCAAACAAAGAAACAAACAAATAACAATTCAAATAAATAACAATTCAAACAAAGAAACAAACAAATAACAATTCAAACAAATAACAATTCAAACAAAGAAACAAACAAAATAACAATTAAAAAAAAGAAACAAACAAATAACAATTCAAACAAATAACAATTCAAACAAAGAAACAAACAAATAACAATTCAAACAAAGAAACAAACAAATAACAATTCAAACAAAGAAACAAACAAATAACAATTCAAAAAAGAAACAAACAATAACAATTCAAACAAACAAATAACAATTCAAACAAAGAAACAAACAAAATAACAATTCAAATAAATAACAATTCAAACAAAGAAACAAACAAATAACAATTCAAACAAAGAAACAAACAAATGACAATTCTAAACAAAGAAACAAACAAATAACAATTCAAATATAAATAACAATTAAACACAAAGAAAAAAACAAATAACAATTCAAACAAATAACAATTCAAACAAAGAAACAAACAAATAACAATTCAAACAAAGAAACAAACAAAATAACAATTCAAACAAAAGAAACAAACAAATAACAATTCAAAACAAAGAAAACAAAAAAAATGACAATTCAAACAAAGAAACAAACAAAATACAATTCAAACAAAGAAACAAACAAATAACAATTCAAACAAATAACAATTCAAACAAAGAAACAAAACAAATGACAATTCAAACAAAGAAACAAACAAATAACAATTCAAACAAAGAAACAAAACAAATAACAATTCAAAACAAATAACAATTCAAACAAAGAAACAAACAAATGACAATTCAAACAAAGAAACAAACAAATAACAATTCAAACAAGAGAAACAAACAAATAACAATTCAAACAAAGAAACAAACAAATAACAATTCAAACAAATAACAATTCAAACAAGAAGAAACAAACAAATAACAATTTCAAACAAATAACAATTCAAACAAAGAAACAAACAAATAACAATTCAAACAAAGAAACAAACAAATAACAATTCAAACAAAGAAACAAACAAATAACAATTAAAACAAACAAATAACAATTCAAACAAGAAACAAACAAAACAATTCAAACAAAAGAAACAAACAAATAACAATTCAAACAAAGAAACAAACAAATAACAATTCAAACAAAACAAATAACAATTCAAAACAAAGAAAACAAACAAATAACAATTCAAACAAAGAAACAAACAAATAACAATTCAAACAAAGAAACAAACAAATGACAATTAAAACAAAGAAACAAACAAATAACAATCAAACAAATAACAATTCAAACAAAGAAACAAACAAATAACAATTCAAACAAAGAAACAAACAAATAACAATTCAAACAAAGAAACAAACAAATGACAATTCAAACAAAGAAACAAACAAATAACAATTCAAACAAAGAAAACAAACAAATAACAATTTCAAACAAATAACAATTCAAACAAAGAAACAAACAAATAACAATTCAAACAAAAGAAACAAACAAATAACAATTCAAACAAAGAAACAAACAAATAACAATTCAAACAAAGAAACAAACAAATAACAATTCAAACAAATAACAATTCAAACAAAGAAACAAACAAATAACAATTAAACAAAGAAACAAACAAATAACAATTCAAACAAAGAAACAAACAAATAACAATTCAAACAAAGAAACAAACAAATAACAATTCAAACAAATAACAATTCAAACAAAGAAACAAACAAATAACAATTCAAACAAAGAAAACAAACAAATACAATTCAAACAAAGAAACAAACAAATAACAATTCAAAACAAAGAAAACAAACAAATGACAATTCAAACAAAGAAACAAACAAAAATAACAATTCAAATAAATAACATTCAAACAAAGAAAACAAACAAATAACAATTAAAACAAAGAAACAAACAAATAACAATTCAAACAAATAACAATTCAAACAAAGAAACAAACAAATAACAATTCAACAAAGAAAACAAACAAATAACAATTCAAACAAAGAAACAAACAAATAACAATTCAAACAAAGAAACAAACAAATAACAATTCAAACAAAGAAACAAACAAATAACAATTCAAACAAAAGAAACAAACAAATAACAATTCAAACAAAGAAACAAACAAATAACAATTCAAACAAAGAAACAAACAAATAACAATTCAAACAAATAACAATTCAAACAAATAACAATTCAAACAAATAACAATTCAAACAAAGAAACAAACAAATAACAATTCAAACAAAGAAACAAACAAAATAACAATTCAAACAAATAACAATTCAAACAAATAACAATTCAAACAATAACATTCAAACAAAGAAACAAACAAATGACAATTCAAACAAATGACAATTCAAACAAAGAAACAAACAAATAACAATTCAAACAAACAAATAAACAATTCAAACAAATAACAATTCAAACAAAGAAACAAACAAATAACAATTCAAACAAAACAAATAACAATTCAAACAAAGAAACAAACAAATAACAATTCAAACAAAGAAACAAACAAATAACAATTCAAACAAAGAAACAAACAAATAACAATTCAAACAAAGAAACAAACAAATAACAATTCAAACAAAGAAACAAACAAATAACAATTCAAACAAAGAGAACAAACAAATAACAATTCAAACAAAGAAACAAACAAATAACAATTCAAACAAAGAAACAAACAAATGACAATTCAAACAAAGAAAAAAACAAATAACAATTAAAACAAAGAAACAAACAAATAACAATTTAAATAAATAACAATTCAAACAAAGAAAACAAACAAATAACAATTCAAACAAAGAAACAAACAAAATAACAATTCAAACAAACAAAAAACAATTCAAACAAAGAAACAAACAAATAACAATTCAAACAAAGAAACAAACAATAACAATTCAAACAAAGAAACAAACAAATAACAATTCAAACAAAGAAACAAACAAATGACAATTCAAACAAAGAAACAAACAAATAACAATTCAAACAAACAATAACAATTCAAACAAACAAATAAACAATTCAAACAAACAAAATAACAATTCAAACAAATGACAATTCAAACAAAGAAACAAACAAATAACAATTCAAACAAACAAATAACAATTCAAACAAATAACAATTCAAACAAAGAAACAAACAAATAACAATTCAAACAAACAAATAACAATTCAAACAAAGAAACAAACAAATAACAATTCAAACAAAGAAACAAACAAATAACAATTCAAACAAAGAAACAAACAAATAACAATTCAAACAAGAAACAAACAAATAACAATTCAAAACAAATAACAATTAAAACAAAGAAACAAACAAATAACAATTTAAATAAATAACAATTCAAACAAAGAAACAAACAAATAACAATTCAAACAAAGAAAACAAACAAATAACAATTCAAACAAACAAATAACAATTCAAACAAAGAAAACAAACAATAACAATTCAAACAAAGAAACAACAAAATAACAATTCAAACAAAGAAACAAACAAATAACAATTCAAACAAAGAAACAAACAAATGACAATTCAAACAAATGACAATTCAAACAAAGAAACAAACAAATAACAATTCAAACAAAGAAACAAACAAATAACAATTCAAACAAAGAAACAAACAAATAACAATTCAAACAAATAACAATTCAAACAAAGAAACAAACAAATAACAATTCAAACAAACAAATAACAATTCAAACAAAGAAACAAACAAATAACAATTCAAACAAAGAAAAAAAACAAATAACAATTCAAAACAAAGAAAACAAACAAAAAAACAATTCAAACAAAGAAACAAACAAATAACAATTCAAACAAAAGAAACAAACAAATAACAATTCAAACAAAGAAACAAACAAATAACAATTCAACAAATAACAATTAAAACAAAGAAACAAAACAAATAACAATTTAAATAAATAACAATTCAAACAAAGAAACAAACAAATAACAATTCAAACAAAGAAAACAAACAAATAACAATTCAAACAAACAAATAACAATTCAAACAAACAAATAACAATTCAAACAAAGAAACAAACAAATAACAATTCAAACAAAGAAACAAACAAATAACAATTCAAACAAAGAAACAAACAATGACAATTCAAACAAAGAAACAAACAAATGACAATTAAAACAAAGAAACAAACAAATAACAATTCAAACAAATAACAATTCAAACAAAGAAACAAAAAAATAACAATTCAAACAAAGAAACAAACAAAATAACAATTAAAACAAAGAAACAAACAAATAACAATTCAAACAAATAAACAATTCAAACAAATAACAATTCAAACAAACAAATAACAATTCAAACAAATAACAATTCAAACAAATAACAATTCAAACAAAGAAACAAACAAATAACAATTAAAACAAAGAAACAAATAAATAACAATTCAAACAAATAACAATTCAAACAAAGAAACAAACAAAATAACAATTCAAACAAAGAAACAAACAAATAACAATTCAAACAAAGAAACAAACAAATAACAATTCAAACAAAGAAACAAACAAATAACAATTCAAACAAAGAAACAAACAAATAACAATTCAAACCAAAGAAACAAACAAATAACAATTCAAACAAAAGAAACAAACAAATAACAATTCAAACAAAGAAACAAACAAATGACAATTCAAACAAAGAAACAAACAAATAACAATTCAAACAAACAAATAACAATTCAAACAAAGAAACAAACAAATAACAATTCAAACAAAGAAACAAACAAATAACAATTCAAACAAACAAATAACAATTCAAACAAAGAAACAAACAAATAACAATTCAAACAAAGAAACAAACAAATAACAATTCAACAAAAGAAACAAACAAATGACAATTCAAACAAAGAAACAAACAAATGACAATTCAAACAAAGAAACAAACAAATAACAATTCAAACAAAGAAACAAACAAATAACAATTCAAACAAACAAATAACAATTCAAAAAAAGGGAAACAAACAAATAACAATTCAAACAAATAACAATTCAAACAAAAGAAACAAACAAATAACAATTCAAACAAAAGAAACAAACAAATAACAATTCAAACAAATAACAATTCAAACAAGAAAACAAACAAAATAACAATTCAAACAAATAACAATTCAAACAAAGAAACAAACAAATAACAATTCAAACAAAGAAACAAACAAATAAGAAATCAAACAAAGTAGCAAACAAACAAATAAGAAAAAACAAACAAAAACAAATAAGAATTCAAACAAAGAGAACAAACAAAGAGACAAACAAACAAATAATAACACAGAAACAAACAAGAACTCAAACAAAGAAGAAAGAAATCAAAGAAGCCAACAAAACAAAGCAGTAAACAAAAAAGCAAATGAACAAACAAAAATCAAACATACAGGCCAACAAAAATCAAACATAGAGGCAAACAAAAATCAAACGTAGAGGCCAACAAACATCAAACAAAGAAGCCAACAAAAATCAAACATAGAAGCCAACAAAAATCAAACAAAGAAGCCAACAAACATCAAACAATACAATCCAACAAAAAATCAAACATACAGGCCAACAAACATCAAACAAAGATCCCAACAAAAATTAAACATACAGGCCAACAAAAATCAAACATAGAGGCCAACAAAAATCAAACATACAGGCCAACAAAAATCAAACATACAGGCCAACAAAAAACAAACATACAGGCCAATAAAAATCAAACATAGAGGCCAACAAAAATCAAACATAGAGGCAAACAAAAATCAAACATAGAGGCCAACACAAATCAAACATAGAGGCCAATAAAAATCATACATACCGGCCAACAAAAATCAAACATAGAGGCCAACAAAAATCAAACATAGAGGCCAACAACAAAAACCAAACAAGCAGCTAAACCAGAAGAGGCACCATTGAACACCACCACCAAAGTGACCCAGCAGCAGTGCAGGGCCCCTCTGGCTGGTGGCCCCACGGCGGCCTGATAGTGATGGGCACTCTGTGGACTTCCGACCCTGGGGATGAGACATAACAAATCTGGGTATGGCTGTGGCGGGGAGGTTGGGATGAGCGCAGTGGGAACAGCAGGACGGGGATGACAGAAGATGAGGCAGCAAAAAACCAAGCAACTAAACAGACCCCAAAAATCTCGATCAAACAAGCAACTAAACAACCCCCCCCCCCCCCCCAAAAAAAAAAAAACCCCACCAAACACAAACAACAAAACAAAAAAAACAAACAAGCAACTAAATAAACCCAAAAAAAACCCCCAAACAAACAACCAACTAAAAAAAAACCACAAAAAACCAACTAAATAAACAAAAAACCCTCCAATCAAAACAAGCAACTAAACAACCCCCCCCCCCTAAAAAAAAAAACAACCAACTAAAAAACCCAAAAAACCCAAACAAACAAGCAGCTAAACAAACCAAAAAAGCCCAAACAAACAAGCAACTAAAAAAACCCCAAAAAAAACCCAAACAAACAAGCAACTAAACAAACCCAAAAAACCAAACAAACAAGCAACTAAACAAACCCAAAAACCCAAACAAACAAGCAACCTAAACAAACCCAAAAAACCCAAACAAACAACAACTAAACAAACCCAAAAAAACCCAAACAAACAAGCAACTAAACAAACCCAAAAACCCAAACAAACAAGCAACTAAACAAACCAAAAAAACCCAAACAAACAAGCAACTAACAACCAAAAAAAACCCCAAACAAACAAGCAACTAAACAAACCCAAAAAAACCCAAACAAACAAGCAACAAAAACAACCAAAAAAAACCCAAACAAACAAGCAACTAAACAAACCAAAAAAACCCCAAACCCAAACAAGCAACTAAACAAACCCAAAAAACCCAAACAAGCAACTAAACAAACCCAAAAAACGCAAACAAACAAGCAACTAAACAAAACAAAAACCCGATCAAGCAAGCAACTAAATACCCCCCCCCCCCCCCCCCCCAACAAAAAAACAACCAAAAAAAACAAAACAAAATGTTTTTTAAAAACTCAAAGCAACAAAACAAACAAAAAAAAACAATCAAACAAGCAACTAAAAAAACCAAAAAACCCAAACAACAAGCAACTAAAAACCCCAAAAAACCCGATAAACTAAGCACTAAACAAACCCCAAAACCCAAACAACCAAGTAACTAAACTCCAAAAGTCTCAAACAAACAGCTAAATTAACCCACCACCCCACCCACCCCCCAAAAAAAAACCAAAACGAGCACTAAACAAACCCAATAAACCCAAACAAGCAACTAAACAAGCCCCTCCAAAAACCCAACAAACAAGAAATTTCAACAAACCCACAAAAACCCAACTAAACAAACAACTCAACAAACCCATCCCCCCAAAAAAACCCGATCAACCAACCAACCAAGCAACTAAGCCAACCAACCAGCCACAAG
>CM054168.1:3419717-3422217 GCA_028751875.1 Rapana venosa | reverse complement strand
CTCTCTCTTTCTCTCTTTATCTCTCTATCCTCTCTTTCTCTCTCTCTCTCTCTTCCCTCTCTCTCTCCTCCTCTCTCTCTCTCTCTCTCTCTCTTTTCTCTCTCTCCTTTCTCTCTCCTGCTCTCTTTCTCTCTCTCTCATCTCTCTTCCGCTCTCATCTCTCATCTCGTCTCGGTCCGAACATTCTCTCATCTATCTCTCTCTCGGGGTGCCGGGTCGTCTCATCTCTCTCATATCGTCCTTCTCTCTCTCTCTCATCCTTCTCCTCTTCAATTCCTATGTTAATATGGGTCATTTACAATTGCCCCCTTTGACTGAGTTGGGCTTGTAGCTTTGTCAAATAAAATTCGTTCATTCGTCATTCATTCTCCTTCTCTCTCCAGGGAGAGCGGTGCGTCGCCACAAGAGCAGCGCCACCCTTTTTTTTTGGTCTGCAAGTGTATTTGTTTCTATATCAGAGTGGGGGGGGGGAGATGTACAGAATTTTGCCAGGGACAACTCTCTTGTTGCCGTGGGTTCTTTTACGTGCGCTAAATAAGTTTGTATAATACACGGGACCTCGGTTTATCGTCTCATCCGAAGACTAGTACCCAGACACCACGTCAGGTCTAATGGATAAGGGGGGGGGGGAAGTTTCGGGCTAACAAACGGACGCTAAAGCATACCTACACAACACACACACACACGACACAGGATAGACACACACAAAAACACACACACACAACACACACAAACACACACACAAACAAAACACACGACAACTTACGACACACACACCACAGATAGCAGACACACACGCACTACCACAAACACATACACACGTGAACACAACACACCCCCTAACAACACAACACTCTCCTCTTCCACTCTCTATCTCTCTCTCTCTCTCAACCGACTCTCGTCTCTCGTCATCTCTTGAATCGCTCTCAGTCTCTCTCACTCTCTCTCTCACTCTCTCACAACCCTAGACGCGACAGACAGAAGGACAAGACACACAACACAACACCACAACAAACACTTACACACACACGCACACACTTACACACACACTTTTTTTTTTTTTTTTTTTTATTTTTTATTTTTTTTTTTTTTTTTTTTTTTTTTTTTTTTTATTTTTTTTTTTTTTTTTTTTGTTTGTTTTTGTGTTTTTAAACCCCCACCACACACAAGATCACACCACAACACAACACACACACACACACACTACACTGCTCTCTCTTTCACCTCTCTCGTCTCTCTCTCTCTCTCCTCTCTCCACTTTCTCTCTCTCGTCTCTCTCCCTCTCCCCCCTCATCTCTCTCATCTCGTTTTTAAAAAATCCACCTAAATCATCGGTTTCTACGATATAGTAATATTTCCGACCCTAGTCTATTACATCAACAGAGGCCAAGGGGGGGGGGGGGGGTGGGGGGGTGAGAGAAAGAAAAGGGTGAGGGTTGTGGGAAGGGAGAAGGGTGGTGGGGGAGTGTGGCTTAAGGCAGCCAAGCGTGACACTTTTTAGCGACATTGAGTTTACTCCTCACCAGCCCAAGTGTTGTTAAGTGATGATTTAAGCAGAAGGCGAAAAAATGTGACGTCCAAAACATTCTTCATTGGGTGTTCCTACTATACAGTGTTGGATAGCTCATTGTCAGAGCACATTCGCTTTCCCCCAGCCAAGTTAAGCAGCGCGAGCGGTGGGTTACCAGTTGATGGGTGACCGTTGCGGCCGCGCCTTGGCTTCAGACAGTTCCCCCCCAGTTCACCCAGATTGAAAATGGTTACCTGCCCTCTTTAGGGTCAGGGAAGGTAAAGCAGCCAGGGAGAGGAGATGGGCGCCGCCCTCAATATGCTGGCCCCTGAGAAGCTGAGGTCTCTGATGCCCTCGCACCCCTACGAGACCATATAGGTTATGGTACTCCTTTACTTACTTTTTTTTACATATACAGTCCACGGGGACAACATACATGTATAGAGTTGAAAGGAAAGAAGAGTAGGAGAAGAAGGAGGAGGAAGGGAGGAGAAGGGGAAGAAGGAGAGAGAAGGAGGAGGAGAATGAAGAAGGAGGAGGAGATTAAGAGGAAGGAGAAGGAGGAGAAGGGGTAGGAGATGAAGAGACGAGGGGGATAATATGAAGAAGAAGAAGGAGGAGATGAAGAGGGAGAAGAAGGAGGAGAAGGGGAAGAAGGAGGAGGAGAAGAAGAAGATGAAGGAGGGGGAGATGGAGAGGAGAAGAAGGGGAAGAGGGAGAGGAAAGAAGGACGAGGAGGAGGAGAAGAAGGAGGAGAGGGCGGAGAAGGTGGAGGAGGAGAAGAACAAGGAGGAGGAGAAGAAGGAGGAGGAAGAGGAAGGAGGGGGAGAAGGAGGATGAGGAGGAGATGAAGAGGAGAAGGAGGAAGAGGATGAAGAGGAAAAGAAAAAGGAGGAGGAGATGAAGAGGAAGAAGGAGGAAAAGAAGAAGGAGGAGGAGAAAAATCAGGAGAAGGACGAGAAGAAGAAGAAAAAGGAGGAGGAGGAGAAG
>CM054168.1:3406713-3411717 GCA_028751875.1 Rapana venosa | reverse complement strand
TTTCCCCTTCCCCCTTTTCCCCTCCCCCCCCCCATCCTTTCCCCATGCTTTTCTGTTATATGTTATGTTTGTTATTGATGGGGATAGTTTATTGTTCTATTATGGTTTGTTTTATTTGTATTTTTTATTTAAAAATCATTATTGTAATTTTTTAATTTTCTTTTGTTGGGATAATTGTTGTTTTTTTTTAAAAACCTATTGAAAAGTATCCAAAAAAGCCCCCGTTGCTGGGAGGGAAAGAAGGCCCATTAAAGGCTATTGTCGTAATGACGAATTATATTTTTAACTTTTGTTCCTGTATTTTTTTGTTTATTAAAGGGTTAAAGTGAAAAAGGGGTTTGAACTGGGAAGGGTTTTGGGCCAAAATTTTTATAAAATTTTTTTTAATTTTGGGGATTTTTTTTTAAAAGTGTGTAAAATGGGGAAAAAACCCTGGGTTGGGGGTTTGTGGTTTGTTGGTTTTTGATTTTCTTTTTTATGATTTTTTTTTTTAATTTTGGGTAAACGGCCAAAAATGGGGGGTCTGTATAATATTGAAATTTTTGTTTTTAATGATCTTGATGAAAAAAAAAAGATTGCTATTATGTCCTTGGGGAAATAAAAATTTTTTTGATTGTTGCTTGTTAAAAAAAAACAAAAAAACCTAAAAAAATTCCCCAAAACCCAATAAAAAAATTCCCCCAAAACGACAACATAACACAAAACAACAAACACACACCATCAAAAACCCACAAAAAACCACAAAACACATCACACCCCATTCACAAACCCCACCCAAAACACACCCACACCAAATAAAACCCCACACACACACTACACACCACACACACACACACACCACACCACACACACACACACACACAACAACAAACAAAAAAAACAATAACAAACTAAAAAAAAAAAAACTAAAAAACACCCAAACACATCAAACACACCCCACAAAAAAATAAAAAAAATAAAAAAAAAAAAACACACAACAATACAAAAACAAAAAACAACACCCCCACAACACAAATAAAAAAAATAAAAATAAAAAAAAAAAAAAAAAATAAAAAAAATAAAAATAAAAAATAAAAAAAATAAAAAAACAAAAAAAAATAAAAAAAAAACAAACAAAAAAAAAAAAATTCACACCACTAAAACCCCAAAAACAACACATACACACCACACAAACACACACCCCCACACCAACACACACAACACAAAACCACACAAAAAAACACACACAACATAACAACACACCACACAACACACCACACACACACACTACACCACAAAACACACACACACACACACACACACACTCACACACACACACACCACACACAACACACACCACTCACACACACAACAACACACATCACACAACACAACACACACATATACACACTCCAAGAAACACACATACACACAAACCCCACAACCCCAAACACACACACAAACACACACACACACAACACACACACACACATACACACACACAATACACAACCACCAAACACAACAATACACACACACACACACACACACATACACCACACACACACACACACACCACACACACCAAACCACACTCACATACACAAAAAACATCAATTCCAGGCGCCTTTCTGCCATTCTTTTATGTATTTTTCATTCTTTTATACGGGATAAGGGAAAACCCCCCCATGTCTTTTTTACACCCCAGTGTATGCAGTTTTGTAAATTCTGTCATCCGTTCCCACCGTCACGCAGTGGCCTACTCTTACGAAAAGCGGAACAGGATTTTAACATGTGCGGCAAGATGTTCTGCATGCGTTCGCACACGGGGCCTCCTCGGTTTATAGTCTCAACCTGTTTTTGAGCCAGAGCAACGTCCGATGACGTGGACTCTGCTGACCAATCCGTGCATGGCAGTCTCTGTCACCAATAAAGGTAAAGGAGTCCCATAACCTATAAGGTCGTAGGGGAGCGAGGCGTCAGAGACCTCACTTCTCTAGGGGCCAGCATATTGAGGGCGGCGGCGCCCATCTCCTCTCCCTCGCTGTTTTACCTTCCCTGACCCTAAAGAGGGCAAGGGTACCCATTTACAGCTGGGTGAACTGGGGGAACTGTACTGAAGCCAAGGCGCGGAAACGGTCACCCATCCAAGTGGTAGCCACGCTCGACGCTGCTTAACCTTGGCTGGGGGAAAGCGAGTGCTCCTTACCTTGCTCCATTAATTTTATAGATGACTAGCCAGGGAGGATAGATAGTTACATACATACATGCTGACGTTTGCCAGTGCTTGCAACAACGTGCATGCAGTGAACGAAGTCAGACACTTGTGAACTTTGTCTAGCTAGCTATGTATCGATGTATCTATGGACTAATGTTTCTCTGTGTATATCTATCAATTTATCTGTCGGTCTGTCTATCTCTCTGTCTATCTATCTATCGATCGATATATTTATCAAGCTATCCATCGATATATCTATCTATATCTTTCTGTCTGTCTGTCTGTCTGTCTGTCTATCTATCTAGAGAGACTATGTTTGCCGCTTTATCTATCCATATTTTTATTTACCCCGAAAGGGGGTGAAAGGAATTGTAGTCTTGAATTGTGAAAAAAAAATATATATATAGTGCAGGCAAAATAATCTGAAGGCGGGTTGATTCATAAATTGATTTTTTGGGGGATTTTTTAAAATATTTTTATTTTATACCACTTTTAAGTCACGGCAGATTTCTCTGCATGAAATTCAGGCTGCTTGCTTTCTCTCTCTCTCTCTCTCTCTCTCTCCTCTCTCTCTTCCTCTCTCTCCTCTCTCTCTCTCTCTCTCTCTCCTCTCTCTCTCTCTCTCTCTCTCTCTCTCTCTCTCTCTCTCTCTCTCTCTCGCTCTCTTTCTCTCTCTCTCTCTCACTCTCCTCCTCTCTCTCTCTCTCTCTCTTTTTTCTCTCTTTCTCTCTCTATCCCTCTCTTTCTCTCTCTCTCTCTTCTTCCCCTCTCTCTCTCTCTCTTTTCTCTTTCTCTCTCCCCCTTTCTCTCTCCTGCTCTCTTTCTCTCCTCTCTCTCCTCTCTCTCTCTCCTCTCTCTCTCTCTCTCTCTCTCTCTCTCTCTCTCTCTCTCTCTCTCTTTCTATCCTTCTCTCTCTTCATTCCTATTTAATATGTCATTTACAATTGCCCCCTTTGATGTGGGGGTTGTAGTTTTTGTCAAAAAAAATTCCCTTCCCTTTGTTCATTTTCTCCTTCTCCCCTCCAGGGAGAGCGGGGGCGTGCCCCAAGAGCAGGGCCCCCCTTTTTTTTTTGGTTTTGCAAGTTATTTGTTTTTTTATTCAGAAATGGGGGGGGGGGGTTTTACAGAAATTTTTTTCCCGGGAAACTTTTTTTGCCGTGGGTTCTTTTACGTGCGCCAAATTTAAATTTTATAATACACGGGGCCTCGGGTTTTTGTCTCATCCGAAAGAACCCAGTACCCCGACCCCCAAAATCTGGTTAATGGGTAGGGGGGGGGGGGTTTTTGGGGGCCCAAAAAGGGGCCTAACAGGGACCTACACACACAAAACACACACACACACACACACACACACCCCACAAACCCCAAAACACACACACACCCACCAAACACACACAAACACCAAAACACAAAACACACCACTTAACACACACCCCCACAATACAACCCAACGCACACCCCAACACATTTCACACTGCACACACAACCCCCTCCCCCCACACACAAAAACCCCTTCTTCTCTCTCTAAACTCTCTCTCTCTCTCTCTCTCTCTCTCTTTTCTCCCCCCACAGACAGACAAAAGACAAAACAACACCCACCACAACAAAAACTTTCACAAAACACGCAAAACACTTCACACACACTTTCACCACACACAAACCACAAAACAACACAAAACAAACACACACCCCACACTCTCTCCTCTCTTCTCTCTCTCTCTCTCTCTCTCTCTCTCTCTTTCTCTCTCTCTCTCTCTCTTCCCTCTCCCCCTCTCTCTCTCACTCTCGTTTTAAAAAATCCCAACTAAATCCATCGGTTTCTACGATATAGTAATATTTCCGACCCTAGTCTATTACATCACAGAGGCAAGGGGGGGGGGGGGGGGGGGGAAGAGAGAAGAAAAGGGGGAGGGTTGTGGGGAGGGAGAAGGGTGGTGGGGGAGGTGTGGCTTAAGGCAGCCAAGCGTGACACTTTTAGCGACATTGAGGTTTTACGCCTCACCAGCCAAGTGTGGTTAAGTGAGGATTTAAGCAGAAGGCGAAAAAATGTGTCGCAAAACATTCTTCATTGGGTGTTCCTACATATACAGTGTGGGATAGCTCAGTGGTCAGAGCACTCGCTTTCCCCCAGCCAAGTTAAGCAGCGTCGAGCGTGGTTACCAGTTGGATGGGTGACCGTTTGCGCCGCGCCTTGGCTTCAGTACAGTTCCCCCAGTTCACCCAGCTGTAAATGGGTACCTGCCCTCTTTAGGGTCAGGGAAGGTAAAGCAGCCAGGGAGAGGAGATGGGCGCCGCCCTCAATATGCTGGCCCCTGGAGAAGCTGAGGTCTCTGATGCCTCGCTCCCCTACGACCTTATAGGTTATGGGACTCCTTTACTTACTTTTTTTTACATATACAGTCCACGGGGACTAGCATACAGGTATAAGTTGAAGGAGAAGAAGAGTAGGAGAAGAAGGAGGAGGAGAGGGAGGAGAAGGGGAAGAAGGAGGAGATGAAGGAGGAGGAGGAGATGAAGAAGGAGGAGGAGATTAAGAGGAAGGAGAAGGAGGAGAAGGGGTAGGAGATGAAGAAGACGGAGGGGGATAATATGAAGAAGAAGAAGGGGGAGATGAAGAGGGAGAAGAAGGAGGAGAAGGGGAAGAAGGAGGAGGAGAAGAAGGGAAAATGAAGGAGGAGAGATGGAGGAGGAGAAGAAAGGAAGAGGGGAAGAAGGGAAGAAGGACGAGGAGGAGGAGAAGAAGGAGGAGATGGCGGAGAAGGTGGAGAGGAGAAGAACAAGGAGGAGGAGAAGAAGGAGGAGGAAGA
>CM054168.1:3399213-3401713 GCA_028751875.1 Rapana venosa | reverse complement strand
TTGTGTTTGTGTGTGAGTTGTGTTTTTGTTCGTGGTGTTGTATGTGTGTGTATGTCTGCTTGTATGTGTGTATGTTTGGTGTGTGTATGTATGTGTGCGTGTATGTGTGTGTGTGTTCTCTGTGTGTCTGTGTGTGTGTGTGTGGAGTATGTGTGTGTGTGTTTTTGTGTGTTTGTTTGTGTATAGTATTGTGTTCGTGTTTGTGTGTTTGTGTGTGTGTATGTCTGCTTGTATGTGTGTATGTTTGTGTGTCTGTGTGTGTATGTTATGTGTGCGTGTATGTGTGTATGTGTTTGTCTCTGTGTGTGTGTGTGGTGTGTGTTTTTTGTGTGTTGTGTTTGTGTGTGAGTTGTGTTGTGTTTGTGTGTGTATATGTCTGCTTGTTATGGTGTATGTTTGTGTGTCTGTGTGTGTATATATGTGTGCGTGCTTTGTGTGTGTGAATGTGTGTGTGCGTGTGTGTGTGTGAGTGTGTGTGTGTGTTTTTTGGTGTTGTTTTGTGTGTGAGTTGTGTTTGTGTTCGTGTTGTGTTTGTGTGTGTGTGTGTGTATGTCTGTGTGTATGTTTTGTGTGTCTGTGTGTGTATGTATGTGTGCGTGCTTGTGTGTGTGAATGTGTGTGTTGTTCTGTGTGTGTGTAATGTGTGTGTGTGTGTGTTGTGTTGTGTGTGTGTGTGTGTGTGATGTGTGTGTGTGTGTGTGTGTGATGTGTGTGTGATAGTATTGGGCTAGCTAACAGAGCTGTGAAGCATGAGTGTGGTTCGACACCACTTTAGAGATCGTTCAGTAGACTTTAGCTTGCTGTGTGTGTGGTGGTGGTTGTGTGTGTGTGTGTGTGTGTGTGTGTGTGTGTGTGTGTGTGTGTGTGTGTGTGTGAGTCTCTCTGTCTGTCTCATTCTTTGTCTCTATCTCTCTCTCTCTGTCCTCTCTCTTCTTCCATCTTTTAGTCCCTTCTTCTTCTTCTTTCTTCTTCTTCTTCTTCTGCGCATTCTTCTGCGCATTCTTCTTCTGCGTAATCTTCTTCGCGTATTCTGCGTATTCTTCTGCTGTCATTTCTTTGCTATATCTTTTTGCGTATTCTTCTTCTCTCTTCTTCTTCTCATCTTCTACTCTATCTTCTTCTTCTTCTTCTTCTTCCCTTCTTCTTCTGCGTATTCTTCTGCGTATTCTTCTTCTTCTGCGTATTCTTCTTCTTCTTCTTACTTCTACTACTACTACTACTACTACTATACTACTACTACTACTACTACTACACTACTACGACTTCTATACTACTACTACTACTACTACTACCTACTACTACTACTACTATTACTATTACTACTTCTACTACTACTACCACTACTACTATTACTACAACTATTACTATTACTACTACTACTATTACTACTACTACTACTACTACTATTACTACTACTACTATTACTACTATTACTATTACTACTGCTACTACTACTACTACTACTATTACTATTACCACTACCACTACCACTACCACTACCACTACTACTACTACTACTACTACTTCTCCCTACATAATTTTGCCTAGGCATCTCTCCCATTATTGTTGTTGTTGCTGTCGTTAGCTTTCTTTTACGTGCACTAAATGTTTGTTACATACGAGACCTCAGGTTGTATAGTCTCATCTGAGGGATTAGCATCACAGAGAGAGAGAGGAGGGAGAAGGAGAAGAGAAACGCACGAACACACACAACACACACACACACACACACACACACACACCACACCACACACACACACACCCCACAGAGAAAGGGAGGGAGAGAGGCAGACAGACAGAGAGATTGAGAGAGGAAGGGAGAGAGATATACATGAGAGAGAAGACAAAGAAACAGACAAAAGAACAGTAAACAGAAATACGGAGAGAGAGAGAGGGGAGAGAGAGAGAGAGAGAGAGAGAGAGAGAGAGAGAGAAGAGAGAGAGAGAGAGAGAGAGAGAGAGAGTTCAAACAAAAACAAAACAAAAGAACCAAACCGCCAGACAAAACAATGGAGAGACAACACAGAGTGACAGAGACAAACAGCACACAGACAGGCAGACAAAGAGAGAGACATACAGAGACAGAGAGAGAAACAGAAACACACAGAGAGAATTTAAAAAATAATTTAAAAACCACACACGACAGAAAAAACAAACAGAAAGCACGAGAGTGACACTGACACAGACAGAGACAAGCAGACAGAGAAATAGTCAGAAGGACATACAGACAAACATAAAGACAAACAGACCCGACAAGTAAAAAGACAGACAGACAGACAAGCAGACGGGTAGACAGACAAGCACAGAGAGAAATAGTCCCGAAGGGCATACAGACAAACAGACAGGCAGACAGACAAGCAAACAAACAGACAGACAGACAGGCATACAAGCAAACAAAAAGACTGACAAGCAGACGGGTAGACAGACAAACAAGCAGACAGACAGACAGACAGACAAGCAAACAGGCAGACAAGCAAACAAACAGACTGACAAGCAGACG
>CM054168.1:3369213-3371713 GCA_028751875.1 Rapana venosa | reverse complement strand
TATCATTATTATTTTTTATAATTTAGTAGTAGTAGCAGTAGTAGTAGTATCAGCAGCTGCAGCAGTAGTAGTAATAGTAGTATCAGCAGTAGTAGTAGTAGTATCAGCAGCAGTAGTAGTAGCAGTAGCAGTAGCAGCAGCAGCAGCAGCAACAGCAACAGCAACAGCAGCAGCAGTGGATTGGTGGTCTAGAGATAACGCGCCTGTCTAGAAAGCGAAAAGTCCGGGTCGGAAGTGTGCGGTGGTTCATATCCCGTTTGGACCCGAAACTTTTTCCCCATCCATTAGATCATGAGTGGTGGTCTGGGCGCTAGTCTTTCGGATGAGACGATAAACCGAGGTCCCGTGTGTTGCACATAATTATTTAGCGCACGGAAAAGAACCCACGGCAACAAGAGAGTTGTCCCTGGCAAAATTATGTAGAAAAAGCCACTCTGATAGGGAAACAAAAACTGTTGCAGACAGGAAAAAAAAGAAAGAAAAAAATGGATGGCACTGCTCTTGTGACGACGTGCTCTCCCCGGGGAGAGCAGCCCGAATTTCACGCAGAGAAATCTGCGTGACTTAAAGTGGTATAAATAAAATAAAATAAATAAATAATAAAATCATCATCATCATCATCATCATCATCATCATCATCATGTGTTGACGACACCAAGGAGGGTCAGGCACTGGCCTGGAAAGTTGACCTGAGGGGATTACAGAAATCTCCACCACTAATCCACTTAATCCGCCAGACACTGCTGAGATTCCAGAGGTAGAGACTTGAGGAGGATTGGATTAGGATTGGATTAGGATTCACGTCAAAATACTTAGAGAGCCAGACTGACCGCGATGGACAGGTCAAGGCTGAGAAATTCCGTCGCGCTTTTTTTTTCTATCAACTTAGCGATTGTTTACACACTTACACGCGCGCGCGTACGCATGCACGCACGCACGCACACAACTCGTTGGTTTATCAACTTTGCGATTGTTTACACACAAGCGCGTGCGCACGCACGCACGCACGCACACGCAAGCACGCACGCACTGGCTCATACTGCACACACACACACACACACACACACACACACCACACACACACACACACACACACACACACACACACACAAAGATAGAGAGGGAGAGAGAGAGACAGAGCGAGAGTACAAAATACGGGAGAGAGAGAAAATACCGGGGGGAGAGAAAGACAGAGAGAGAATACACATACGAGAGAGAGACAGAGAGACTACACATACCGGAGAGAGAGAGACAAACAAACTAACAAAGACAAAAAAAAAATTTCTTTAAAAGCAGAAAGACAATGTTTGTTTGTGTGTTAGTGTGGATTGTGTTTTTGTAATAACAACACGTTATAATATAGTCAATCGGGGACGGGATAGCTCAGTGGTCAGAGCACTCGCTTTCCCCCAGCTAAACTTAGCAGCATCGAGCGTGGTTACCAGTTGGATGGGTGACCGTTTGCGCGCCTTGGCTTCAGTACAGTTCCCCTCCAGTTCACCCAGCTGTAAATGGGTACCTGCCCTCTTTAGGGTCAGGGAAGGTAAAGCAGCGAGGGAGAGGAGATGGCGCCGCCGCCCTCAATATGCTGGCCCCTGGAGAAGCTGAGGTCTCTGACGCCTCGCTCCCCCTACGACCACATAGGTTATGGGACACCTTGACCTTTATATAGTCAATCCCTTGCTCGATGTCTGTTTTGTGGTTTATCTTCACAAGAAAAACACCCTAGGTGATAAGACTTTTAAAAAAGATAATATTTTCTCCCTCTCCGAAGTTGCATGTGCTGGGCCTTCACTTGTCAGGCGCCTCACGGCGTACAGCGGCCACGCATTCTCGCTCCTATGACACACACACAAAAAAAGAAAGATTCAAGATTTTATTTCAAGAAGAACCCCGTTTAAGGGGTTTACACGAAATTTTTCAACAAAACCCCCAAAACTTTTTTTGTGTGCTGCCTCATCTTCTGTGACGTCCCCCGTCCTGCTGTTCCCACGCCGCTCATTCCAATCTCCCCGCCACAGCAGTACCCAGATTTGTTGTGTCGCATCCTCAGGGTTGGAAGTCCACAGGGAGGCCATCACTATCAGGCCGCCGTGGGGCCACCAGCCAGAGGGGCCCTGCATTGCTGCTGAAAAACCCCCAAATCTTTGCAAGACAAACGACAGTTGCTGTCTGAGCAATTCGACGACGGTGAAGAAGTGAACATTCTGATCGTATAATATATATATATAAAGATAGATAGATAGATAGATAGATAGATAGATAGATAGATAGATAGATAGATAGATAGATAGATAGATAGATAGATAGATAGATAGATCTATATATAAAAAAAGGTAAAGGAGTCCCATAACCTATAAGGTCGTAGGGGAGCGAGGCGTCAGAGACCTCACTTCTCTAGGGCCAGCATATTGAGGGCGGCGCCCATCTCCTCTCCCTCGCTGCTTTACCTTCCCTGACCCTAAAGAGGGCAGGTACCCATTGACAGCTGGGTGAACTG
>CM054168.1:3351713-3361713 GCA_028751875.1 Rapana venosa | reverse complement strand
CATTGGGTGCAGACGTACGTAGACAAAATTCCTCTTTTGTGTGCAGATGTGCGCATAAAATAGGTCAGGTATATATGTACCTAAAAAAAATATGGCTGTTGTGTACATGAGTACTTATACAATTCCCCCGTTGGGTGCAGATGTACTCATAAAATATGTCAGGTACAGATGTACCCAAACTATATGGATTTTTGGGTACATGTGTACTTATACATTATTCCTCCGTTGGGTGCAGATGTACCGGTGTGTTCCGGACCCGGAACGTCCACTGCTGTCCTTTGTGCTGGACAGTATATACGGACTGTCCATCACCGTCCTCCCCTTCCTCATCATCACCGTCCTCAACATCCTCATCATCCGAAAACTGCTCTACAGGAACAAACGACACAGGTAGGCAGCGAGCTAGCTTGGTTACCTCTGTGTGTGTTGGAGGGGAGTGGAGAGCATAACCATAATTTCCTTCCATCTTCTCTTCCTTCTTCTCAAAGTCTGCAATATCCGCTCCAGACTGGATCAGACTTCTTTCCAGCCTGCGCCTCCTGATCCCCCAGTTCACTGGCACTCCTCTCTTTTCCTTCCAACCCACAAGTGAAAAAGAAATTATGACAATTCTGAAAGAAATGACGATTAAATCATGCGATCTTGATCCCATACCTGCTCCTGTTTTCTCACAATGCTTTCCACAACTTGTACCCCCACTGTCACTGAAATAGTAAACCCATCTCTTGTGTCAGGAAAGTTTCCATCAGCTCTCAAAACCGCAATAGTCACACCTCTACTAAAAAAATAAAATATAAAAAAGCACGACCTCGACCCCAACATTCTGAAGAATAATAGACCTGTCTCTAACTTACCTTTCGTTTTTACTGGTCTACCAGCATCATCCATCCACTCCTTTCAACGCATACAAAACTCTGCAGCTCGACTGGTCCTCAGAAAGAAAAAAATCTTAACACATCACTCCTCTTTTGCTACCTCTTCATTGGCTGCCTGTCTCACAGAGACTGAAGTATAAGATCAATACCCTTTGTTTCAAAAGTCTCCACAAATCTGCACCCTCTTATCTCTGTTTCTTCGTTCAGCCACAGACAAGTTGTGCTTTCGAACTCCCAGATTAAAACAAACCACTGTTGACCGACCCTCTTTCTCTGTATCTGTTCCATCCACCTGGAATGACCTTTCTCTCTCACTTCGTCAAAAGTCTACATTTGACACTTTTTAATCCAGCCTCAAAACGCACTTATTTCCTACCTGATGTCTTCCCCTCATGTCTTCTCCTACTTTTCAGCAGCCACCTTTATCTCCACCACCCAACCTAAAGGTGTTGTGCGTGCACGCGTGTGTGAGTGTGTTCGTGTGTGTGTGTGTGTGTGTGTGTGTGCGTGTGTGGGTGTGTGTGCTTGCGTGTGTGTGAATATAAATTTTATATCTGTTAATTCTGATACTTTGTAGACGGTTGCATGTGTGTGTGAATGATTTGGATGCAAGCGCTTCGATTTTGTTTGCTTTACAAGATTCAGCGCTAAACAGATAAATTAGGTGTCCCATGACCTATATGGTCGTATGGGAGTGAGGCGTCAGAGACCTCAACTTCTCTAGGGGCCTGCATATTGAGGGCGGCGCCCATCTCCTCTCCCTCGCTGCTTTACCTTCCCTGACCCTAAAGAGGGCAGGTACCCATTTACAGCTGGGTGAACTGGGGGGGACTGTCCTGAAGCCAAGGCGCACAAACGGTCACCCATCCAACTGGTAACCACGCTCGATGCTGCTTAACCTTAGCTAGGGGAAAAGCGAGTGCTCCGACCACTGAGCTATCCCGTCCCCCTTAGAAATAACTGTAAATAGATAAATAGAAATACCATACGACAGTAGTAGTAGTAGTAGTAGTAGTAAGTTAGTTAGTTAGTTAGTTAGTTAGTAGTAGTGGTAGTAGTTAGTTAGTTAGTAGTAGTAGTAGTAGTATTAGTGGTAGTAGTTAGTTAGTTAGCTAGTAGTAGTAGTAGTAGTAGTAGTAGTAGTATTAGTGGTAGTAGTTAGTTAGTTAGTTAGTAGTAGTAGTAGTATTAGTGGTAGTAGTTAGTTAGTAGTAGTAGTAGTAGTAGTATCATCTTCACCATCATCATCATCATCACCATCACCACCATCACTATCATCAACACCAACCATCATCTTTCTATCTTTCTCTCTCTCTCTCTCTCCCTCTCTCTGCCTCTCTCTCTCTCCTCTCTCTCCCTCTCCCCCCATCCCTCTCTCTCCCTCTCTCCTTCTCCTGTCATTACCCCCTTCATGGGATGATTCAAAGTGTTTGTTTGTTTTAAGCGCTTTGATTTGTCTTTGCAAGATATAGCGCTATATACATTCCATTTATTTCATTTGTGTTGCTGGTGTGTGGTTTTTTTGGGTTTTGTTTTTAAACTTGGACGTTTGCACACTCTCTCTCTCTCTCTCTCTCTCTCTCTCTCTCTCTCTCTCTCTCTCTCTCTCTCTCTCTCCCTCTCTCCCTCTCTCTCCCTCTCCCTATCTCTCTCTCTCCATCTCTCTCCCTCTCTCTCTCCCTCTCCCCTCTCTCCCTCCCTCCCTCTCTCACCTGTAATTGCCCACCTTCATGGAATGATTCAAAGTGTTTGTTGTTGTGTGTCTTTTTTTTAACCTTGGACGTTTTGCACACCTTCTCTCTCTCTCTCTCTCTCTCTCTCTCTCTCTCTCTCTCTCTCTCTCTCTCTCCCTCTCTCTCTCCCTCTCTTTCTCTCTCTTCCCTCTCTTTCTCTCTCTCCCTCTCTCCCTCTCTCTCTCTCTCCTCTCTCTCTCTCTCCCCCTCAAGGCGCTGCCACGTGGTGACCGAAGAGAGCATCATCCGCATGGAGTTCACCGTCATCCTGCTCGTTGTCTCCTTCGTCTTCATCCTCCTCAACCTCCCGTACTGCTTCGTGTGGGGCCAGCGCTTCCTGCTCTCCAAGAGGGACCTTCACCAGCTGCCCGACCTGGGCGACCTGGGCCGCCAGTTCGACCACCACGAGGGCCTGCTCATGATCGCGCGCGTGGTCTTCTACCTCAACTACTGCGTCAACTTCTTCCTCTACAGCGTCACGGGCGCCTATTTCCGCAAGGAGCTCAGGATCCTGGTCTTCTACCGTAGCAGCAGCTGCAGCAACGGCAGCAATGGTGGCAGCGGCAACAGTCGTAGTAGCGGTGGTGGTGGTGGTGGTGGTGGTGGTGGTGGTGGTGGTGGTGGTGGTGGTGGAGGTGAAGGTCAGTTGCTCAACTGCTCCCGTCAGGGTCACTCCAGCCCGACCTCGCCTCATCAGTCGTGGCTGTGAGAGATGTGAGAGATGGGGGTGAGGGGTGGGGGTGGGGGAGGGTTGGGGTGGTGGGTCGGGGTGGTGAGGGGGGGAGGTGGGTGGAGGGGTAGGAGGGAGGGCTGGGTGGGGAGGGGAGGGTGAGGGGGGGGTGAGGTGGGGTGGGAGGGGGGTGGGAGGGTGGGGGGTGGAGGGGGTGGTGGGGGTGGAGAGGGTGGGTGAGGGGGGGGGGGTGTGGGTGGGGAGGGGTGGTGGAGGGTGGGGTGGGAGGGGGTGGGGGTGAGGGTGGGGGGGGTGTGGGTGGAGGAAGGGGTAGGGAGAGAGGGGATGCTAGGGGTGGGTAGGAGTGGGGGAGGGGGAGTGGAGGTGAGGGGAGTGGGAAGGGTGGGGTGGGAGGGGTGGTGAGGGGGGGTAGGGGATGGGAGGGTGAGGGAGGGGGTAGAGGGGGGGATGGGGAGAGGATGGGAGAGGGATGAGGAGGATGGGAGGGGATGAGAGTGAGAGTGGGGGAGGAGAAGGAGAGATGGAGAGTGAGGAGAAGAGAGGAGGGAGAGAGGGAGAGAGAGATAGGGAGAGAGGATGAAGAGGAGAGTAGGGAGAGGGTGAGGAGGAGTGGGGGAGAGAAGTGAGGAGGGATGAGGGGAGGGAGGATGAGAGGGGAGAGAGGATAGGGAGGAGGGAGGTGGAGAGAGGGAGGAGAGGGGAGAGAGGGATGAGAGAGAGAGGTAGGAGGGAGGGAGGAGAAGAAAGGGGGGAGATTGAAGGAGGAGGATAGGTGAGAGAGGTGAAGAGAGAGATAGGGAGAGGGAGGGATGAAGAGAGAGAGATAGGGAGAGAGGATGGAAGAGAGAGATAGGGAGGAGAGAGAGAGAGATAGGGAGAAGGTGGAGGAGAAGAGAGAGATAGGGAAGGAAAGAGGGGGAATAGGAGGGAGAAGAGAGAGGGAGAGAGATGGAAGAAGAGGGAGGATGAGATGGAAGAGAGAGGGGGAGAAGGGGAGGAGAGAAAGAGAGGAGGGAAAGGAGGAGAGGGAGGGGGGAGAAAGGGGAAGGTGAGGGGAGGGGAGAGAGGTTGGGGTAGAGAGGAAGGGAGGGAGATGGAAAGAGGGGGAGGGGGGGGGAGGAGAGGAGAGGAAGGAGGGGGTGTAGGAGGGGGGAGAGAAAGAGAGGAGAAGAAAGATGGAAAGAAGAGAGGGAAGGAGGAAGGAGAGAGAGGAGAGAGAAAGATAGAGAAGGCGGGAGAGGGAGGGGGAGGAGAGAGAGGGAGGGGAGAGAGAGGGAGGGGGAGAGAGAGGGAGGGAGAGAGAATAGATGAGGCATGGAGGAGGGAGTGAGGAGGGAGGAGGAGGGGAGGGGAGAGAGAGGTGGAGGATGGTGGTGGTGGTGGGTGAAGAGTAGGGAGAGGGTGGATGATGGAGGTGTTGTGTGGTGGGGGGGGGGTTGTTGGGGGAGGGGGGGGGAGGTGGTGTGGGATAAGGTGGATTTTGTTTTGGTTGTGTTTTTAAAGTGCCTATTATTTTTGTATCATTCTCTGTGGTGTGGGTAATTATGTGTGTGTGTGTGTTTGCTCGCGCGCACACACACACACGTTCACGTGTGTGTGCCTTGTGTGTGTGTGTTGTGTGTGTGTGTGTGTGTGTGTGTGTGTGTGTGTGTGTGCTTGTATGTGCACTCGTGCGCGCACCCGTTGTAGTATTAGAGGGAGAGAGACACAGAGAGAGGGAGAGAGAGAGAGAGAGAGAGAGAGAGAAGAGAGAGAGAGAGAGATAGAGAGAGAGAGAGAGAGACAAAACTTACATACGAGCTTGCATGCACGATACAAGTTTTGTTTCACTTCTTAAGTTGTTTGTTTGTGGGGTGGGTGTTTTTTTTCTCCTGAGGTAAAGCCATGTTGACAATGTTTACCATGAATTTTTTTTATGATTGTATATTACCTAGAAAACTGTATCTGTTTTGGGGATATTACTTCTTGTTGTTGCTGTTGTTGATTTACACACAAAATGTTTACCATTCTTTTTTTTTTATGATTTTATATACATAGAAAACTGTATGTTTGGGGATATTGCTTGTTCTTGTTGTTGCTGTTGTTGATACATACAGAAATTTTGATTGTATATACATAGAAAACTGTATCTGTTTTAAGGATATTGCTTGTTCTTGTTGTTGCTGTTGATAATACACAGAAGTTTTACCATTCATTTTTTTATGATTGTATATACATAGAAAACTGTATCTGTTTTGGGGATATTGCTTGTTCTTGCTGTTGCTGTTGTTGATATACACAGACATTTTACCTTTTTTTTTTGTGGATAATTGTACATACATAGAAAACTGTATTGGGGGGCTGGGGATATTGCTTTGTTGTGGATGTTGTCACTATGGATTGATACACAATCTCTTTCTCTCCTTCTCTCTCTCTCTCCCTCTCTCTCCCTCTCTCTCTCTCTTCCCCTCTCTCTCTCCCTCTCTCTCTCTCCCTCTCTCTCTCTCCCTCTCTCTCTCTCCCTCTCTCTCTCTATCTCCCTCTCCCTCTTCTCTCGCCTCTCTCTCTCCCTCTCTCTCTCTCTCTCCCTCTCTCTCTCTCCTCCCTCTCTCTCTCTTCCTCTCTCTCCTCTCTCTCTCTCTCTCTCTCTCTCCCTCTCTCTTTCTCTCCTCTCTCTCTCTCTCTCTCTCTCTCTCTCTCTCTCTCTCTCTCTCTCTCTCTTCCTCTCTCTCTCTATCTCTCTCTCTTCCTCTCTCTTCTTTCCTCTCTCTCTCTCTCTCTCTCTCTCTCTCTTCTCTCTCTCTCTCTCTCTCTCTCTCTCTCTCGCTATCCACTGTCGATTGAAGTGACCAGTTTTGTGTCTGTCACACATTTTGCCGCAAACTTTCGAAGGTTTTGTCTCATCCCTATAGCTTCTTATTGAAGTTGTGACTGAAGTTTTTGCTGTTTATCTTCTCTATGGTTTGTTCATTGTTGTTGTTGTTGGTTTGAGGTTGGGTTTTTTGGGGTTGGGGGGTGGGGCGGGGGTTTGGGGGGATGGGGGGTGGGGGGGTGATGTTGATACCTCCTTATTGGTGGCGCATTGTATTTTTGTTTGTTGTATTGTTGTTGTTTGGTTTTGTTGTTGTTGTTGTTTTATTCAATTTATCTTATTTATACCACTTTAAGTCACGTCAAATTTCTCTGCGTGAAATTCGGGCTGCTCTCTTTCCCCGGGAAGAGAGCGCGTCGTCGCCACAAGAGTAGCGCCACCCTTTATTTTTTTTCTTCTTGTCTGCAAGTGTATTTGTTTCCTATCTGAGTGGCTATTTTCTACAGAAGTTTTGCCAGAGACAACTCTCTTGTTGCCGTGGGCTCTTTTACGTGCGCTAAACAATTTTGGTGTAACACACGGGACCTCGGCTTATCGTCTCACGAAGACTTAGCACCCAAGTGTTGATTATGTCGCTTCCATGGACTGTTGTTGTTGATTTTATTGTCGCTTCCTTTGGTAGCTGTTTATATTTTTGTTGTTGATTTATTGTGCTTTCCTTATGGTTGCTTATTATATTTTTGTTGGTGTTTTTTGTGGCTTACCTTATGTTGCTATATTTGTTTATTTTTTTGTTCTTGATTGATTTATTTTGCTTTCCTATGTTGCTATTAATTTTTGTTGGTGAGGGGTTGGCTTACCTTTAAGTTGTGATTGTATTTTTTTGGTGAATTTTTTTTCTTTTGACATGCAATTCTGTGGTGGTTTGTTTGGGGGGGGAGTTTGGGGGGGTGTGTTTGTTTTTGGCCGCCGCCCCCCTAGTTGTATTGTTGTTGGGGGGTCTGAATCCTAGGTATGTTTTGTACGTGTTTGGCTGATGTTTTTTCTTATTTCTGATCAGCGATTCTGTGTGTGTGTGTGTGTGTGTTGTTGTGTCTGAGTGTGAGTGTGCGTGTGTGTGTCTGTATGTGTCTGTGTGTATGTGGCTGTGTGTGCGTGTATGTGGCTGTGTGTGCGTATGTTTGTACGTGTCTGTGCGTGTGTGTGTGTCTGTATGTGTCTATATGTGTGTGCGTGCGTGTGTGTGTTTGTGTGTGTGTGTGTCTGTTTGTCTGTCTGTGTGTGTGAGTGTGCGTGTGTGTGTCTGTATGTGTCTGTGTGTATGTGTCTGTGTGTGCGAATGTTTGTACGTGTCTGTGCGTGTGTGTGTGTCTGTATGTGTCTATGTGTGTGTGCGTGCGTGTGTGTGTGTATTTGTGTGTGTGTGTCTGTTTGTCTGTGAGTGTGCGTGTGTGTGTCTGTATGTGTCTGTGTGTATGTCTGTGTGTGAGTGTATGTGTCTGTGTGTGCGTATGTTTGTACGTGTCTGTGTGTGTCTGTATGTGTGTGTGCGTGCGTGTGTCTGTGTGTGTCTGTGTGTGTGTCAGTGTCTGTGTCTCTTTGTGTGTGTGTTATTTATTTTGCGTTTTTTGCCATTTTGAAGAATTTCACTTGGGATTTGTTTTGGGTGGTGTGTGGGTGTTTTTTTTTTATATAAAAAGAGATAAAGCGACACTTGTGTGACTAGTGCGTGTTAGGCTGAGACAGAATCTAAGGATTGTGCGTGTGTTCCTCTGTGTGTGTCTCTGTGTGTGTCTCTGTGTGTGTGTGTGTGTGTGTGTGTGTGTGTGTGTGTGTGTGTGTGTGTGTGTGTGTGTGTGTGTGTGTGCGTGCAAGTCTACGTACGTGAGTTCGAGTGTGTGTGTGTGTGTGTGTGTGTGTGTGTGTTGTGTGTGTGTGTGTGTGTGTGTGTGTGTGTGTGTGTGTGTGTGTGTGTGTGTGCGTGCAAGCCTACGTACGTGAGTTCGAGTGTGTGTGTGTGTGCGTGTGTGTGTGTGTGCAAGCGTACGTCAGTGTGTGTGGGTGTCTGTGTGTGTGTGTGTCTGTGTGTGTGTGTGTGTCTGTGTGTGTGCAATCGTACGCCAGTGTGTGTGTGTGTGTCTGTGTGTGTAGTTTGTTGTGTTGTGATGTGTTATATTGTTGTATATTATACTGGATTCTGATCTACTGTGCGGCACAAGACTGTACTCTATACTATACTATACTCGGTTGATATTGTATTGAGTTTGTGTTATAAGCCTATTGCATTGCATGAGACACTGTGTGATGTTTTCGCTACTGTTTTTGGATTATTTTAGTTTATTCTTTTATATCGATGATAATGGAATCAGCACTTACGTGTTTTTTTACATCCAGTCCCCGTGTGTATGCGGTTTTCTAAATTTTATTATCATCTGTTCCCACCGGCACTCAATGGCCTACTCTTACGAAAAGCGGAACGGGATTTAACGTGTGCGCAAGATGTTCTGCGTGCGTGCGCATACAGGGACCTCGGTTTATAGTCTCATCCGAAGGACTTTTGGGGAGAGTGGAGTCTGCACTGATGGAAAGGGCTCGAACCTGGGCCGTCAGATCACGAGCTCAACGCTCTAACCACTAGGCTATCCTGTCCCCGAGTTTTATTGTATTGATTCGTATTGTGTTGTATATATTTATTGAAACGTTTTATGTGTATGCCACTTTAAGTCTCTGGCAGATTTCTCTGCGTGAAATTCTCGGGGGCTGCTCGCTCTCTCTCTGTCTGTCTGTCTGTCTGTCTGTCTGTCTGTCTGTCTCTCTCTCTCTCTCTCTCTCTCTCTCTCTCTCTCTCTCTCTCTCTCTCTCTCCCTCTCTCACTCTATCTCTGTCTCTCTCTCTCTCTTCCCGGGGAGAGAGCGCTGCGTCGCCACAAGAGCAGCGCCACCCATTTTTATTTTTTCCTGTCTGTAACTGTATTTGTTTCCTTATCAGAGTTGGCTTTTTTTTTGTTTTTCTTCTTGTACAGAATTTTTACCAGGGACAACTTTCTCGATGCCGTGGGTTGTTTTACGTTGCGCTAAAATAATTTTTGTGTGATGTGACACACGGGATTTCGGTTTATCATCTCATCCGAAAGACTAGCACCCAGACCCCCACTCATGGTCTGAATGGATGGGGGGAAAAGTTTCGGGCCCAAACGGGGATCGAACCACCGCACACTTCCGACCCAGACTTTTGGCTTTCTTGTATTGCATTGTATTATAAATTTTAAAAAAGCACCTGAGTGCTTATTCTATTATCCTCGATATTTTTTTTTAAAGCGCTTTGATTTGTTGCTTTACAAGATTCAGCGCTATATAAATTCCATACATTATTATTATTATTATTATCATTATTATTATTGTATTGGGTTGTATTGCGTTACATTGTGATATATTGCATTGTATTGTATTGTATTGTATTGCATTGCATTGCATTGCATTGCATTGTATTGTATTGTATTGTATTGCATTGTATTGCATTGTATTGTATTGTATTGTATTGAATCGTAAGATAACTATAATTATCGTACGACCACTGCGCCACCATACTGCATGTAGTATCATGCTGCTGTGGGCAGTGTTATTCATGCTGCAGTGTACTGCACTGCTCCATACTGCTCTATACTGTACTGTGCTGTAGTGTATTGTACTGTGCTCAACTGTATTGTATTGCATTGCATTGCATTCCGGTGTGTTGTTGTATTCGTAGCTTTTGTTGCATTGCATTGTATTATATTGTGCTGTGTATTGATTTAATATTGTCATTGGTTGTATGGGTGTGTTGACATGAGTTATGGGTTATTGTTCAGACAGAATGAGAGAGAGGGGGGGGGGGAGAAGGAGAGACAGAGAGAGATAGAAACAGAGGGAGT
>CM054168.1:3341713-3346713 GCA_028751875.1 Rapana venosa | reverse complement strand
ATACAATGCAATGCCATACAATGCAATGCCATACAATGCAATGCCATACAATGCAATACAATGTCATACAATGCCATACAATACAATACAATATCATACAATGCCATACAATGCAATGCCATACAATGCAATGCCATACAATGCAATACAATGTCATACAATGCCATACAATACAATACAATATCATACAATACCATACAATACAATGCCATACAATACAATGCCATATAATACAATGCCATACAATATAATGCCATACTATGCCATACAATACAATCCCATACAATACAATACCATACAATACAATACAATATCATACAATGCCATACAATACAATGCCATACTATACAATGCCATACAATACAATGCCATACAATACAATGTCATACAATACAATGCCATACAATATAATGCCATACTATGCCATACAATACAATACCATACAATACAATACCATACAATACAATACAATATCATACAATGCCATACAATGCAATGCCATACAATGCAATGCCATACAGTACAATACCATACAATGCAATGCCATACAATGCAATGCCATACAATGCCATACTATGCCATACAATACAATACAATACAATATCATTCAATACAATGCCATACTATACTATGCAATGCCATACAATACAATGCCATACAATACAATACAATACAATATCATACAATGCCATACAAAACAATGCCATACTATGCTATACAATGCCCTACAATGCAATACAATGTCATACAATACAATACAATACCATACTTTCAAACTTAAACTTTATTCTTTTATATCGAGGATAATGAAATAAGCACATCTGTGCTTTTTTTACATCCAGTCCCCGTGTGTATGCGGTTTTGTCAATTCTGTCATCTGTACCCACCGACACACAATGGCCTACTCTTACGAAAAGCGGAACAGGATTTAACATGTGCGCAAGATGTTCTGCGTGTGTTCGCACACGGGGCCTCGGTTTATAGTCTCATCCGAAGGATTTTTGGGGAGAGTAGAATCTGCACTAATGTTAACTCCAGGGGAAAGTATCTCCTTGAACGGGAATCGAACCCGGGTCGTCAGATTGCGAACGCAATGTTCTAACCACTAGGTTATCCCGTCCCCCCCCCCCCCCCCCCCCAAAAAAAATACAATGCCCTTTTTTTTTATTTCTTTAATCTTTTATTCCGAGGATAATGGAATAAGCACTCATGTGCTTTTCTGTTACATCCAGTCCCCGTGTGCATGCGGTTTCGTAAATCTTGTCATCCGTTCCTACTGGCACAAAATGGCCTACTCTTCCAAAAAGCGGAACGGGTTTTAACGTGTGCGCAAGGTGTTCTGCATGTAATACAATGCCATTTAATACAATGCCATACAAAGCAATACAATACAATGGCATACAATGTGTTGCCATACATCTATGTATATCCGTCGTGTTCGACGATGACCTCCAAAACAGCAGAGGAGGCAGCTGCTGTTTCGGAAATTGGGCAGAAATTTGATTATAGCGGAGATGCCTTGCCCACAGTACATCCCCACTCTCTCAGCCAAGTGGGCATAAGGACAGTCAGCGTTGGAGATGCTCTCCAAAGGCCAACCAGCCCCCAGGGCTGCAGCACATAAGGACTGTGGCAAGTCAAGCCTCCTAGTCAGAGAGTCATAGTCGATCACTAAAAGACTAAGCTGTAAAGTGGAATTCCGTGAGTGGAAAAGCCACTGGTCATAGTTACAGCCTCTCACTTTGCTGTTGTTGCCCCCAGTGTCAATGGTTTGGACATCAAGAACTGTTATGATAAAGCCTAAGCCTTGTACAATACAATGCAATGCAAATTAATCCAATCCAAATCATTACAATGCAATACAATGCCAATACAATACAATACACCGCAATAACTACAATACGATAAATGCAGTATAATACAATTTAAAAAAACGACGCAATACAATAATAATACGATGCAATACGCACATCAGTATACTGTGAGGCCTATCAGTTACCTCCCTTCGTTCCGTTTCTTGGGCACAGCTCTTAGGTTCATCAATGGTGAGGCTTTTACTACCATTCCTACTCCTCCTATTCTTACTACTGCTCCTTTTACGCATACTCATTCTACTCCTCCTACTTCTACTACTCCTACTCCTTCTGTTCCTCCTATTCCTACTACTTCTCCTTCTACTATTACTCCTACTCCTATTACTCCCCCTACTCCTCTTACTACTACTACTACTCCTACTTCTCCTACTACTCCTATTCCTACCCCTACTCATTCTACTCCTCCTACCCCTACTACTACTACTACTACTACTGCTCCTACTCCTACTCTTCTTACTACTACTACTACTACTACTGCAACTACTCCTACTCCTCTTACACTACTAATCCTACTTTTTCCTCCTCCTCCTCTCCTCCTCCTCCTCTTCCTTCTACAACTACTACTCCTACTCCTACTACTATTCCTGCTTCTACTACTACTCCTACTCCCACTACTACTCCTACTCCTTCTACTCGTACTCCTCCTACTCCTACTTTTCTTACTCCTACTCCTCCTACTCCTACTTTTCCTACTCCTACTTCTCCTACTACTACCCCTACCACTCCTCCTCCTCCTCCTTACTACTACTACTACTTCTAAATCCTACTTCTTCTACTACTACTCCTACTCATACTAATCCTACTCCTAATACTACTTCTACTTCTAATACTAACTCCTACTTCTACTCCTGCTACTACTTCTCCTCCTCCTATTACTACTACTACTACTACTCCACTACTACTCCTACTACTTCTACTCCTACTCCTCCTACTCCTACTTTTCCTACTCCTACTTCTCCTACTACTACCCCTACCCTTCCTCCTCCTCCTCCTTACTACTACTACTAGTACTACTACTACTTCTACTCCTTCTTCTTCTACTACTACTCCTACTCATACTAATTCTACTCCAAATACTACTTCTACTTCTACTACTACTCCTACTTCCACACCTGCTACTACTTCTCCTCCTCCTATTACTACTACTACTACTACTCCCACTACTACTCCTACTACTTCTACTCCTACTCCTACTACTACTACTACTCCTACTACTAGCCCCACTACTACTACTACTAGTACCACCACTACTTCTACTACTACTACTACTCCTACTCCTACTACTACTACTCCTACTACCACCACTACTACTACTACTACTTCTACTACTCCTACTACTACTACTACTGGTACGACTCCTATTCCTCCTATTCCTACTGCTACTCCTATTCCTATTACTACTCATTCTACCCCTACTCCTACTACTACTACTACTACTCCTACTCCTACTTCTTCTACTCCTACTCCTTCTACTCCTCCTCCTCCTCCTACTACTACTACTACTACTACACTACTATTCATACTTTTACTACTACTACTACTACTACTACTTCTACTACTACTACTCCTCCTACTACTACTACTCCTACTTCTACTCCTGCTACTACTTCTCCTCCTTCTATTACTACTACTACTACTACTCCCACTACTACTCCTACTACTTCTACTCCTATTCCTACTTTTCCTACTCCTACTTCTCCTACTACTACCCCTACCACTCCTCCTCCTCCTCCTTACTACTACTACTACTACTACTTCTACTCCTACTTCTTCTACTACTACTCCTACAACTCCTACTCCTAATACTACTTCTAATCCTACTCCTACTCCTACTCCTCCTCCTCCTCCTACTACTACTACTACTCCTACTCCTACTACTACTCCTACTCCTACTACTACTACTACTACTCCTAACACTCCTCCTACTACTACTACTACTACTACACTACTACTCCTACAACTACTACTACCGCTACTACTACTCTCACTCCTACAACTACTCCTCTTCCTCCTACTACTAACTACTCCTTCTACTCCTACTACTACTACTACTACTACTACTACTACTACTCCTACTACTACCGCTACTACCCTCCTACTCCTACTACTACTACTCTTCCTCCTCCTCCCCTCCTCCTACTCCTCCTCCTCCTACTACTACTACTACTACTAACTCTTCCTCCTCCTACTACTATTCCTACTACTACTCCTACTCCTACTACTCCTATTACTACTGATACTACTACTATTCCTACTACTATTCCTACTACTACTACTACTACTACTAAATACTCCTACTACTGCTACTACTCCTCCTATACTACTACTACTTCCTACTACTACTGCTACTACTACTATTCCTACTACTAACACCTACTACTACTGCTACTCGTACTACTACCGCTGCTACTACTACCGCTACTACTACTACACCTACTACTACTACTACTAACTACTACTACTCCTACTACTACTACTCCTACTACTTCTACTACACTACTACTAAATCCTACTCCTACTACTACCGCTACTACTACCGCTACTACTACTCCTACTCCTCCTCCTACTACTACTTCTACTACTCCTACTACTGCTACTACTACTATTCCTACTACTACTCCTCCTCACTCCTCCTCCTACTACTACTAATACTACTACTACTAAATCCTTCTACTACTACTACTACTACTACTACTCCTACTACTACTACTGCTACTACTACTACTCCTCCTCCTCCTCCTACTCCTACTACTCCTACTACTACTGCTACTACTACTTCTAACACTCCTCCTCCTCCTCCTACTACTACTACTCCTACTAATACTACTACTGCTACTACTACTACTCCTTCTACTACTACTACTGCTACTACTCCTACTACTACTACTACTAATACTCCTACTACTACTACTACTACTACTACTACTACTACTACTCCTACCACTACTCCTACTACTCCTACTCCTCCTACTACTCCTACTACTACTCCTACTCCTACTACTACTCCTACTCCTCCTACTACTCCTACTCCTCCTACTCCTCCTACCCCTCCTACTACTCCTACTACTACTACTTCTACTACTCCTACTACTACTACTACTGCTACTACTCCTCCTCCTCCTCCTA
>CM054168.1:3331713-3336713 GCA_028751875.1 Rapana venosa | reverse complement strand
CTTATTTGTGTGAATGTCCTACATTTAAAATCTGTTTAACTCTTTTTTGTGTGTGAACTCTTGCATCGATGTGTGTGAAACTTTCGAATGCGAGTCCTCTGATTTGTTTTGCTTTACAAGATTCGGCGTTGTGTAAAGAAAAAACCCATAGCCTATATCTTTATCTTCGACAACAACAACAACAATTCTGTAGACAAAACAGAACCGCTCTGTCACCGGTAAACAACTTCAAACCGGATTTTTTTTTTAAAAGAAGGACCTTGTTTGTACAACACCGCCATGTTGATGACGTAGGCTGGCCAGCCAATCAGATACGAGATCAAACAGGAAGTTGGTTCTGATTCGCCGAGGAACAAAACGAAAAAAAAAAAAGCAGCCAAATAAAAAATAAAAACAACTTTTTTTTTAAAGACTGCCTTCAAGTTATGACAGTTTCTCTTCTTAGTAAACCTTCTCTCTCTCTCTTCTCTCTCTCTCTCCTCTCTCTCTCTCTCTCTCTCTCTCTCTCTCTCTCTCTCTCTCTCTCTCATCTCTCTCTTCTCTCCCATGATGACGGGGAAAAAATCCTCTGAAGTCGGAGTATGGCTGCCTTTATGGCGAAGTACTTGACAAGAGAGATATACAGGCAAGCTTCTTAATAATAATAATAATAATAATAATAATAATAAATAATAATAATGTATGGAATTTATAATTTATATTTATATCATCCAGGTGTGTACTTTCAGTCTCAACAGTGATAATTCCCAGGAGTGGATGGATGAGTGGGTCATAATTATTATTCTAGGTGACAGACCCCCAGGGTGTTAAGCTGGGGAACGCACAACAACAACAACAACAACAACATATCCACTGATTCACCAAACTGGCCCAGGCCAAAAGTTGTGTCAAGTTATTGATGTCAGATAATTTGCTCAAGGCCTACACTAAAAATGTTGTTATGTTGTAAAAATGTTGTGTTGAGATTTGCACTTCAGCCCATGACAAGCTCTTAACATAACAACAACCTGCACTCTCCTTAAAAACACCCCAAAAAATTCCTCTGAAATCATAGTATGGCTGCCTATATGGCGAGGTACTTAAAAAACAGTCATACACGCAAAACTTCTCATTCAGTGTACAATTTCAATCTCGAAGTGATTCCCAGGTGGGATGGATGAGTGAGTCAGAGTGTATGTTCTGGGTGACCCCCAGAGTGTTAAGCTGGGGAACACACAACAACAACAACAACAACAACAACAACAACAACGACAACAACAAGATTCACTTAATAAACGCCTTTCCCAGATTCAAACCCTCTACCTCATGACTTTAAGTGAAGATATAGAATCTGGGCTTTAGTTCTCGTTACCCCCCCCCCCCCCTCCCCCCCCCACCCCCACCCCCACCCTGTCCCCATCTACCCCCACCCGAGACAGTATAGCCTGGTGGTTAGAGTGACGCGCTCGTGATCTGCTGACCCGGGTTCGAATCTCGTTCAAGAGGATTTTTTCCTCTGGAGTTAACATCAGTGCTGACTCCACTCTCCCCCAAAAGTCCTTCGGATGATGAGACTATAAACCGAGGCCCCGTGTAGCAAACGCACGCAGAACATCGATCTTGCGCGCATGTTAAAACCCGTTCCGCTTTCGTAAGAGTAGGCCATTGTGCGCCGGTGGGAACGGTGATGACAAAATTGACAAAACTGCATACACACGGGGACTGGATGTTTTAAAAAAAGTTCACGAGTGCTTATTCCATTATCCTCGAAATAAAATTTTTAAATATAAAAATAATAATAAATAAATCTCTGCTGGGATGTAGGGGGGGCAGGGAGGAGGGGGGGGGGGGGGTCTGTCAGTATAATTATAAATAACATCCTCCCCCTCCCCTCCCCTCCCCCCCCCCCCCCCCCCCCCCCCCACCCACCTACCCAAACCTTCTGTAAATAATGCGCTAACAATTCCCTCTTTTCTATCTATCTCTTCTTCGTTTCCAGCCTCGTTCCCCCTTTTTTCCTGTCACAAGCCCTCAAATCTCCACATCCACTCAAATCAAGAGTGCTAAATATTTTAGCACCTTACCCCTTTCTTTTACAGTCCTCTGAGCGCTTTGATTAATGTTGTTGCTTTACAAAATTCAGTGCTATATAAATTCCACACATTATTATTATTATTATTATTATTATTATTATTCATTTTACCAAGTCCAAGTCTGGTCAGTCAGTTCCTGCTGAAATAATCAGCACCAGCTGGGATGGGATGGACAGCAGCTGAATTTTTTTTTTTTTTTTTTTTTTTTTTTATGTATACCCCTTTAAGTCACTTCAGATTTCTCTGCGTGAAATTCGGGCTGCTCTCTCTTCCCGGGGACAGCGCGTATGTCGCCACAAGAGCAGCGCCACCCATTTTTCTTGTCCTGTCTGCAACTGTATTTGTTTCTCCTCTATCAGAGTGGCTTTTTTCTACCAAATTTTGCCAGGGACAACTCTCTTGATGCCGTGGGTTCTTTTACGTGCGCTAAATAATTTTGTGTAACACGCGAGACCTCGGGTTTATCGTCTCATCCGAAAGACTAGCGCCCAGACCACCACTCATGGTCTAATGGATGGGGGGGGGGAGTTTCGGGATCTAACGAGATTCGAACCACCGCACGAACACTTCCAACCCGGACTTTTCGCTTTCTAGATAGGCGCGTTACCTCTAGACCACTCTAGAATGTGTGTGTTGTGTGTGTGTGTGTGTGTGTGTGTGTGTGTGTGTGTGTGTGTGTGTGTGTGTGTGTGTGTGTGTGTGTGGTGTGTGGAAGGGGGAGGGGGGGGGGGAACTGACAGCTGTGTTGGGTGTGTGGGGGGGGAGGGGGGGTGAAGGAGGGAAGATGCAAGGGGATTCTTTCCCTTGAATCTAACGTCAATACTGACTCCTCTCCCTTGAAAACTTCTTTCGGAAGAGAGACTATGAACCAAAGTCCGGTTGGTTGATTTTTTTTGTTTTTGTTTTTTGTATATACGTAGATTTTTTTTTTTTAATTTTGGGGGGAGGAGGGGCACATGTTAAAAAAACACAGTTCTGCGTTTCATACCTGAAGGCTATAAAGTGTGGCTGGAAATACATGATAAATCAAACAACAACAACTACGACAACAAAAGCAAAAACAAACAACATCCCAAAAATATTCCACATACACACTCAACGGGATAGCGTAGTGGTTAGAACATTGCGCTCGCAATCTGACAACCCGGGTTCGATTCCCGTTCAAGGGGATTTTTCCTCCTGGAGTTAACATCAGTGCAGACTCCACTCTCCCCGAAAATCCTTCGGTTGAGACTATAAACCGAGGCCCCGTGTGCGAACGCACGCAGAACATCTTGCGCACACGTTAAATCCTGTTCCGCTTTTCGTAAGAGTAGGCCATTGTGTGCCGGTGGGAACAGATGACAAAATTGACAAAACTGCATACACACAGGGACTGGAGGTAAAAAAAGCACATAAGTGCTTATTCCATTATCCTCGATATAAAAGAATAAATATGAAAATGAAAAGCTATAGCTGAGGAGAAAAAAATTCAAAGAAAAACAAAAACAAAAAAAAAACAAAAAAAACCTGACCTATGTCCATTTTTTTTCTTTTTTAACATCTTTTCATCATTAATTACTCTCTACACTGTCTCCAGTCCTTTTTAAGTCATAGTTCTCAGCTGTCGGCTATAGTTTAAACTGGAATAGATGTTGTTTTTCCAAGAAATCCACGGACAAGGGAGGTAATAAGTGGTGGGTTGTTGTTTTTTGTAGATTGTATCTCAGAGTTAAGGGTCATTGGCCGAGAATGCAGGACACACATTTAATGAGGGTGGAGTTCTGTTTGTTTCGGTGGATGGTTGGTTGTTGTTCTTGTTGTTCTTCTTTGTCTTCTTCTCTTCTTCTTTGTCTTCTTCTCTTCTTCTTCATCTTCTTCTCTTTCTTCTTCTCTTCTTCTCTTCTTCTTCTTCTTCTCTTTCTTCTTCTTTGTCTTCTCTTCTCTTTCTTGTCTTCTTCTTCTCTTTCTTTTCTTCTTCTTCTTCTTCTTCTTCTTCTTCTTCTCTCTTCTTCTTCTTCTCATTCGTGATAGTGTTCTTGTTGTTGCTGTTCTTCAATTACAATTGCAAAAATCTTCAATTACGATTTCAAAATCTTCAATTACAATTGCAAAAATCTTCAATTACATCTTCAGTTACATTGCAAAAATTTAATTACAATGGCAAAATCTTCAATTACGATTGCAAAAAGTCTTCAATTACGATTGCAAAAATCTTCAATGACAATTGCAAAATCTTCAACTACGATTGCAAAAATCTTCAATTGTGATTGTAAAATCTTCAACTACGATTGCAAAAATCTTCAATTATGATTGCAAAATCTTCAATTACGATTGCAAAATCTTCAATTACAATTGCAACATCTTCAATTACAATTCCAAAATCTTCAATTACATTAAAATTGCAAAAAATCTTCAATTACAAAGGCAAAATCTTCAATTAAATTACAATTGCAAAATCTTCAATTACAATTGCAAAATCTTCAATTACAATGGCAAACCCTTCGAGTACAATTGCAAAAATCTTCCATTACATTACAATTGCAAAATCTTCAATTACAATTGCAAAATCTTCAATTACAATTGCAAAATTCTTCAATTGCGATTCCAAAATCTTCAATTACAATTGCAAAAATCTTCATTAGTGCCACTCCCCCCTCCCCTCACCACGTCCCCCACTCCCCGCCCCCCCCCCCCCCCCCCCCCCCACCCCCCACCCCCACACCTCCATCCTACGGCGCAAGGGACTATGGGATAGGTGATGGTGGGGATGAGGAGTTTAACATCGATAACTGGCAACTTTAGCTGGCGACAATTTTTCTTTTCTTTTTTTCTTTTTTTTCTGTTTTTTTTCTCTTTTTTGTTGAAGTGATGTTATCTGGTAATGTGAGGTCACTGACCGCAGGCTTGTTTACCGTTTCGGACTTTTGTCACGTTAACTATCCTGCG
>CM054168.1:3315118-3317618 GCA_028751875.1 Rapana venosa | reverse complement strand
AGAGAGAGAGGAGAGAGAGAGTGAGACAGAGAGAGGGAGAGAGAGAGAGAGAGGAGAGATGAGGAGAGAAGAGAGAGTCATACAGACAAAACAGACAGACATCTACCCTTCCACCCAACAATCCCTTATCCACCCATCCATCCAAACAGACAGAGAAACTAATATCACTAAAAGTGAACAGACGTAAAATTGAAGAGAAACAGCTAGCCAGCAATTCATTCATAAAAATAAGAATGTATGGAATCTATATAGCGTCGAAGCTTGTAATTTAAGCGAACAAACCACCCATCCATCCATCTATCCATATATTCATCGATCCAAAAATCCAAACAAACAGACCAACATCCAGCCAGACAGACAGCCAGACCAACAGAGAGACAAACCAACAGAGAGCTATACAGCCCAAAAGACAGCCAGACCAACAGACCAAGAGACAGACAAACCAACAGACAGACAGACCAACAGCCAGCCAGCTAGTCATTTCTTCCTCCCTCCACCCATCCCTCCCACCCACCCACCCATCCATCCATCCATCAACCCACCCATCCATCCATCCATCCTAGCCATCCACCCACACACCCATCCATCCACCCACCCATCCAGCCAGCCACCCACCCATCCATCCATTCACCCACCCATCCATCCTAGCCAAACCCACCCACCCATCCAGCTAGCCAGCCAGACAGACAGCCAGTCACTGAGACAGAGGCAGACACAGAGAGGACGTACCGTGTGTTCTGTCAGAAATGCCTGCCAAAGCAGGGCCAATCCATCCACCCACCCACCCACCCATCCTAGCCAAACCCACCCACCAATCCACCCGCCAACCCACCCACCCATCTACCCACCCATCCCCCAGCCAGACAAACAGCCAGCCAGTCACTGAGACAGAGACAGACAGACACAGAGAGGACGTACCGTGTGTTCTGTCAGAATGCCTGCAAGAGCAGGACCAATCCAACCGCTGGTGGTGCCGAAGGAATTGGTCATCGCGAACAGCAGACCTGCCACAGTCAGCATCGCGGTTACGAGTTTTAAAATTTAAAAAAAAAAAAAGTTTTTAAAAAAGTCAAAAGGTCGAGGTGAAGGTTAAGGTCAAGGTTAAGGTCAGAGTCAAAGGTCAAGGTCGAGTCAAGGTTTAAAAAAAAAAATCAAAGCTGGTTCCGAGTTGCGCGGTCAAAGTTAATGTTAAGTCGAAGTCGAGTCATAGTCAAAGACAAAGTCACATACAAAGAAACACACACACAACACACACCACACACACACAACACACACACACAACACACACACACATCACACACACACACACACACACCACACATCACACACACACATCACATCACACCACACCCACCCTACCCACACGCTTCACCCCTACACTTCCCCCAGCCCCCCCCCCCCACATCACACACCCACACCACACACACACACCCACACCACACACACATCACACACCCACACCACACACACACCATACACACATCACACACACACACACACCACACACACATCACACACCCACACCACACACACACACAACACACACCACACACATCACAACACACACACCACACACACACCACACACACACACCACACACACATCACACACACACACCACACACACACACACACATCACACACACATCACACACACCCACATACACACACCCACACCCACATATACATCACACACACATCACACACACACACACACCACACACACATCACACACAACACACACACACCACATCACACATCACACACACCACATCACCACAACACCACACCCACATAACATCACACACACATCACACACACACACACCACCACACACACACACACCACTACACACAACACACAATCATACACACACACACACCACATCACCACCCACATACATCACACACACATCACACACACACACCACACCACACACACACACACACACATCACACACACACACATCACACACACACACACCCACATCACACACCCACATAACATCCACACCACATACACAACACACACACCACCACACACACCCACACCACATCACACACACACACATCACACACACACACCCACATCACCACCACATAACATCACCACACACATCACACACACACCCCCTTACACCCCCCCCCCCTCCTTCACCCACATCACATCCCCCCGACCCATCACACACACACCACCACACACACAACATCCCCCCCAAATCAACACACCCTCCTCCCTCACCTTCCCCACCCTCCCTCCCCCCACCCCCACAAACATCCTCCCCCCCCCCCCCCCCCCCCTTACACACACACACACACACACACTTCCTTTTTTTTTTTTTTTTTTTTTTTTTACTGGTTTAATTTAATGGTAAAGGATGCAATAATGTAGTGTCTTAGTATAATCATTACGAAATTTGTTCTTAGATAGATGGCTTGATGAAAAAAAGCAAATGCATTGCTTATTCAATGTACCATCTGGAAATAAAATTTTGACTTGAT
>CM054168.1:3307618-3310118 GCA_028751875.1 Rapana venosa | reverse complement strand
ACCCACCCTCACCCTCAACCTCACCCCTCCCTCACACACACATACACACACAGATATACCTGAGACAGATCGTAATGGAGAACTTCTTTCATAAACTTGGGCGTGCAGGTCATGATAGCGAAACAGCCCCAGTCGTTGGCGAAGTGAGCAGCAGCGATGGCATACAGTGCCTTCGACCTGAAGAATGACCTCCAAGGTGTGGGAGGCCTCTGCGGAAACACACCCCACCAGGAAGGTCAAGGTCAAGGTCATAGATGTTTGAGAAAGTGCTACACCCCTTAGATAGGTCAAGGTCAAAGTCGTAGATGTTGGAGAAAGTGCTGTACACACCCCTAGATAGGTCAAGGTTAAAGTTGTAGATGTTTGAGAAAGTACTAACCCCTTAGATAGGTCAAGGTCAAAGTTGTAGATGTTTGAGAAAGTGCTACACCCCTTAGATAGGTCAAGGTCAAAGTTGTAGATGTTGGAGAAAGCGCTACACCCCTTAGATAGGTCAAGGTCAAAGGTATAGATGTTTGAGAAAGTGCAACACCCCTTAGATAGGTCAAGGTAAAAGTTGTAGATGTTTGAGAAAGTGCTACACCCCTTAGATAGGTCAAGGTCAAAGTTGTAGATGTTTGAGAAAATGCTACACCCCTTAGATAGGTCAAGGTCAAAGTTGTAGATGTTTGAGAAAGTGATACACCCCCTAGATAGGTCAAGGTCAAAGTTGTAGATGTTTGAGAAAGTACTGCACCCCATAGATAGGTCAAGGTCAAAGCTGTAGATATTGAGAAAACACACACACACACACACACACACACACACGGGGATAGCTCAGTGATCAGAGCACTCGCTTTCTTTTCCCCAGCTAAGGTTAAAGCAGCGTCGAGCGTGGTTACCACTTGGATGGGTGACTGTTTGCACACCTTGGTTTCAGTTACAGTCCCCCAGTTCACCCAGCTGTAAATGGGTACCTGCTCCTCTTTTAGGGTCAGGGAAGGTAAAAAAGCGAGGGAGAGGAGATGGGCGCCGCCCTCAATATGCTGGCCCCTAGAGAAGCTGAGGTCTCTGATGCCTCGCTCCCCTATGACCACATAGGTTGTGGGACACCTTTACCTTTTACTACACCCCCCAGGTAGTTCAAGTTCAAGTCGTAGATACTGAGAAAACACTATACCCAAGATAGGTCAAGGTCAAAGTCATAGACGTTGAGAGAATACTACACCCCAGATAGGTCAAGGTCAAATTCGTAGATACTGAGAAAGTACTAAACCCCTAGATAGGTCAAAGTCAAAGTCATAGATACTGAGAAAGTACTTCACCCTAGATAGGTCAAGGTCAAACTCAGGAGGGTCAAGGTCAAAGTCGTGGATATTGAGAAAGCGCTGCGCCCTGGGAAGTGGGGGAAGGGATAGCTTTTTTAAAGAATTTAATTTTTTTTAAATTTTATTCTTTTACATCGAGGATAATGGAACAAGCACTTATGTGCTTTTTTACATCTAGTCCCGTGTGTATACGATTTTGTAAATTCTGTCATCTGTTCCCACCGGCACACAATGGCCTACTCTTACAAAAAGCGGAACGCGTTTTAACGTGTGCGCAAGATGTTCTGCGTGCGTTCGCACACAGGGCCTCGGTTTATAGTCTCATCCGAAGGACTAACATCCGGTACCTGTGGGTTTGTAGTTTTGTAAATTTTGTCAATCCATACCCACTAAACTAGCGCACAATGGCCTACTCTTCCGAAAAGGAGAACAGGTTTTACATATGCACAAGATGTTCTGCAAGCTTGGTTGGTTTAGAGTATTCCACATTGCGCTTGTGATCTGCTGACCCAGGTTCGAATCCCGTTCAAGGGGATATTTTGCCCTCTGGGGTTAACATCAGTGCCAACTCTACTCCCCCCAAAAAGTCCTTTGGATGAGACTATAAACGAAGAGCTCCGTGTGGGAACGCATGCAGAACATTTTGTGCCCATGTTAAAACCTGTTCTGCTTTTCGGAAGAGTAGGCCATTGTGTGCTAGTACAGAGGGAATAGTTGACAAAATTTAAACAACTACAAACACACAGGTACTGGATGTTTGAAAAAAAACAAACACGCGAGCGCTTATTCCATTATACTCGAAATAAAAGAACAAAGTAAAGGTCAAGGACAAGTCATTCATACTAAGGAGTACTACATCCTGGGTAGGTCAAGGTCAAGTCAAATTGAGGATTACTTATATCCTGGGTAGGTCAAGGTCGAGTCACAATGAGAATTACTTATACACAGGGTAGGTCAAGGTCGAGTCATATTGAGAATTATTTACACACTGGGTAGGTCAAGGTCATATTATAGGCATAGAGCTGTACTACACTATGGGTAGGTCAAGGTTAAATGAAAGATACTGAGGAATACTGACACCCTGGGTACATCAAGGTCATGTTTTTGATATGGGGGTGTACTACAACCCTGGTTAAGTCAAGGTCGGGTCATAGATGTAGAAGAGTACTGCCCCTGGAGTAGGTCAAGGTCAA
>CM054168.1:3282618-3292618 GCA_028751875.1 Rapana venosa | reverse complement strand
CACCACCAACCACTCCACCATCACCACAACCACCCAACCACCAACCACCACCAACCACCCCCACCAACCACCAACCACCACCATCATCACCACAACCACCACCACCACCACCACAACACTTCTTTCCGTGGATGGTTACCACGTTCACCATCACCAACCACCAACTACCACAACCCCCAACCACCACCACCAACCACCCTCACCACCACCCAACCACCAACCAAACCCTTCCCATGTACCACCACCAACCAACCCACCACCCCCAACCACCCACCACCACTACCACCCAACACCACCACCACCACCCACCAACCCCACCACACCACCAACCACCCTCACCAACACCACCACCCTCACCAACCCCTACCACCCCAACCACCCCCACACCACCACCAACCCCCCCCCCCCATAACCACCACCCCCCCCCACCCCAACCCCACCAACCACCAACCAACCCCACCAACCCCCAACACTCCCCCCACCACCAACCCACCCCAACCACACACCACTCCACCAACCGCCCCCCCACCACCACCAACCCCCCACCACCCCACCCCCCCACACCACCAACCACCCCCCCACCAACCCCAACACCCACCCACACACCACAATCCTTTTCGTTAGACACCACACGTCTCCACAAGCGGATCCTCGCCATCACCAACACGCAGACGCCCCTTTCTACAAGACGGACCGAGCTGAGTTTGCCTGACCATGGCCACCAATATCTGCATGCGACCCGTTGGTAGAAGCAAGTTTGACGAGCCCAAAAGGCCCAAAACACCAGGAGTCTCGATCGTACCACGCATTTGGGCGAGGAGAATACGGAGTAGAGACAAAAGAAAGAAGGAGGAGGGGAGGAGGAGGATGGGGACGGAAGGAGGAGTGTGCGAGGATGGGAGGAGGAGAAGTGGGAAGGAGGAGCAGAAGGAGGGAGACGAAAAGGAGGAGGATGGGGACGAGAGGAGCGGAGGAGAAGGGGAAGAGAAAAAAGAAGAAGGATGGGAGGAGGAGAAAAAAAAGGATAAGGAGAAAGAAGAAGGGGGAGGAGGAGGAGGAGGAGGAGGGAGAGGAGGGGGAGAAGAAAAAGAAGAAGGATGGAGAGGAGGAGAAAAAAAGGATAAGAGAAAGAAGGAAGGAGGAGGAGGAGAAGGAGGAGGAGGAGAAGGGGAGGAGAGGAGAAGGGAGGAGGAGGAAGGTGGGGGGGAGGAGAAGGAGAAGGAAGAAGAAGGAGAAGGAACGAGGAGGAGGAGAGAGGAGGAGGAGGAGAGAAGAGAAGAAGAAGAATGAGGAGGAAGGAGGAGGAGGAGGAGGAGAAGAAGAAGAAGAAGAATGAGGAGGAGGAGGAGGAGGAGGAGGTAGGAGGAGGAGGAGGAGGGGAGGAAGGAGAGAGAAGAAGAAGAAGAAGTGAGGAGGGGGAGGAGGAGAACAAGGAGGAGGAGAGGAGGAGGAGAAGAAGGAGTAGGAGAAGAAGAAGGATGAGGAAGAGGAGGGGAAGAGGAAGGAGGAGGAGGAGAAGAAGAAGAGGAGAAGGTGGTGGAGGAGGAGGAAGAAGGAGGAGAGGAGAGGAAGAAGAGACGAAAAAGGAGGAGGAGAAGGAGAGAGGAGGAGGAGGAGGTGGAGGAGGAAGTGAGGAGGAGGAGGAGCGAGAAGAAGAGAAGAAGAAAGAGAAAGAAGAAGGAGGAGGAGGAAGGGAAGGAGAAACAGGAGGATGAGGGAGGAAAGAGGAGGAGGAGGAGAGGAAGAAGATGAAGAAGAAGGAGGAGTAGGAGGAGAAGGAGGAGGGGGAAGGGAAGAAGAGAGAAGGAGAAGGAGGAGGAGGAGGTGGATGGAGGAGGGACGAGGACAAGGAGGAGGAGGAGGAGAAGAAGAAGGAGGAGGAGGAGAAGGAGGAGGCGGGAGGGGGAGGAGGAGGAGGAAGAGAAGAAGGAGGAATAAAGGAGGAGGATAAGGAGGAGAGAGGAGGAGAGAAGGAGGAGAGAGAAAGAAGAAAGGGGGAGGAGGAGAAGGAGGAGGAGGGAGGGATGGGGAGGAGAAGAAGAAGGAGGAGTGAAAGAGGAGGAAGAGGAGGAGAAGGGTTAGATAAAATTAACATATTAACACACCCACACTCACACACACCCACACACACCACACCCACACACCCACACACCACACACTCACACACACACCCACCCCACCCCACACACACACACACTCAACCCACCCACACACACACACACACCCACACACACACTCACACACACACACACACACTCCCTCCCCCCCCCACACGCACATACACAATACACACACACCCCCCCCACCCCCACACACACATACACACACACACGCACACACACACACACACTACAACCACCTCCACACACACACCACTCACACCCCCCACCACACCCCACACACTCACACTCCCCACACCCCCACACGCACACACACACTACACATCCCCCCCCCCACCCACACACACACACATACACACACACGCACACCACACGCACACAACACACACAACCTACACACACACACACACGCACACAAACACACACACACACACACAACACACACACAACACACACACACACCACAACACACACACACACACACACACACCACACGCACCCCCCCCCCACACACACACACGAACGCACACGCACACACACAACACACACACACACACACACACACACACACACACACACAAACACACACACACTCGATTAAGAATAACATTTTGTGTCTGTTTGGCTTTTCTGTGTCTGTATGTCTGGCTATTGAAAAATATTTCACTATCTGTCCATCTTTCTGTTTTTCTGCCGTCCGTCAGTCTGCGCGTCTATATATTCTGTGTCTGTCATGTCTGTCAGTCTTGTGCATTTATGTCTGTTGTCGTCTGTCTATCATTTGTCTTCAGTCTGTTATATGTTCTGTCTGTCAGTCTGTGTATATGTCTTTCTGTCGGTCTGTCTGTCAGTCTATTTGTCTGTCAGTCTGTCTATATGTCTGACTGTCTGTCTATTTGTCTATATGTCTGTCTATTTGTCTGTGTGTCTGTCAGTCTGTCTATGTGTCTGTCTGTCAGTCTGTGTATATGTCTGTCTGTCAGTCTGTCTATATGTCTGTTTGTCTGTCTGTCTATATGTCTGTCTCAGTCTGTCTTATTCTGTCTGTCAGCCTGTCTATATGTTTGTTTGTCAGTCGTGTATATGTCTGTTCTGTCAGTCTGTCTAATGTTGTCTGGTCAGTTGCTATTTGTCTATTGTCTGTCAGTCTGTCTATATGTCTGTCTGTCTTTTGTCTGTAGTATAGTCTTTGTCTGTCTGTCTGTTATTTTGTCTGTCTGTCTATTTGTCTGTGTGTCTGTCTGTCTGTCTGTCTCTATATGTCTGTCTGTTATTTGTTTGTGTCTGTCTGTCTTCCTATATGTCTGTCTGTCTGTCTCTCTGTCAGTCTATCAGTCTGTCAGTCTCTCTGTCTGCCCGTCCATCTGTTTGCCTGTCTGTCTGCCCATCTATCTGTCGGTCTGTCTGACTCTCTCACGTCAACTAACCATCATCATCAGCATCAGCAGCAGCAGTATCTTCGTTGCCGTCAGTAGTGTTGCTACGTCTCTGCTTTTTCGATGATTCTTTGACCTCTGTACTGTTGATGTCCAGATCTGCACTGACCAGGTCACTGTCCGTGGACAGAAACAGGAACCTGTCCGATATCTGGCTAGCGTTAGAGCTCGTCCGCACGCTCATGATTATCTTTATCCCAAGATAATCTTCAGGCCTCTCTCCACTCCCCGCCCCCCCTCCCCCAAAAAAGGGTAAGTTCAGGATAACTTTTCAAGGCTAGGATGAGGAGGAGGAGATGATGGTAAAAAGTCCAGGCTTTTTGGAAGGGGAAGTGATGTTTTTCAAGCTGCAAAGAGATAAACATATAATTAAAAACTAACACCGTGGATAATGTTGATATACAAGATAGTTTCAGGTTTGTTTGTTTCGGGTGGTTTTTTTTATATTAAAAACAAGACTTTTAAGATAATTTCAGGTTGTTGAGATAACGTTGATGTCTTTAAATAAGATAGTTTTGTTTGTTTTGTTGGCGGTTTTTTTTGTTTTGTTCTTTGTTTGTTTGTTGGTTGGTTTTTTGGGTGTTGTTTTTTTTTTGGGGGGGAGGGGTATTTGTTGTTGTTTTTTACATGGGCTTCAAGATAATTTCAGGCTGCAAGATAACGTAGATAGTGTCTTTATGCAAGATAATTTCGTTTTTCCTTTTGGTTTGGTTTATTTAACAAGAGCTTCAAGATAATTTAAGGCTGTAAGATAATGTCGATTATGTCATAGTGCAAAAAATTTCGTTTATTTATTTATTTATTTTCCTTTATTCTTCAGATTTCACCTTTTTTTGCCTCACAAAATTCCAAGTTTTTCGCTTCACTAAATTCTGTGTACACTTCTGTCTTTCCTGGATTCTGTGTTTAACTTCATTTTGTGACTAAACGTTTTTAGTTCACGACTTGGGTCTTAGTGTCACTAAATTCTGTGTTTAGGTTTTTGCCCACTAAATTCTGATGTTACTGTATTTTCTCACTAAATTCTAAATTCACTTTTTTTTCCTCAGTAAATTCTAAAATGAGAAGTATTTTCAGTTCTTTTTCTTTTCAATCAGACCCCCCCCCCTCCCAACTCTAGATTTCTTTTTCTTTCTCTCACAAATCCAAGTTTTGCTAAATTAAATTAAAAGTTCACACACATATCTATCTATCTATCTATCTATCTATCTATCTATCTATCTATCTATCTATCTATCTATCTATCTATCTATCTATCTATCTATCTATCTATCTACACTTAGATAGATACATAGATAGATATAGATATAGACACACACAGAGATATATATATAGAGATAGATATAGATGTGTGTTCGAACGCATGCAGACCATCTTGCGCACACGTTAAATCCTGTTCCGCTTTTCGAAAGAGTAGGCCATTGTGTGCCGGTGGAAACAGATGACAAAATTTACAAAACCGCATACACACGGGGACTGGATGTAAAAAAGCACATGAGTGCTTATTCCATTACCCTCGATATAAAAGAATAAATAAAATAAAAATATATAGATAGATAGATAGGTAGATATATATTCTCCTTGTTTAATCTTTAGAATTTCTTTTTCTCATTGAATTCCAAGTATCTTGTCTCTTTCTTCTGTTTTCTTCTTTTTATACCTGAGTTCAAGCTTTCTTATACACGGGATAGCTCAGTGGTCGGAGCACTCGCTTTCCCCCAGCCAAGTTAAGCAGCGTCGAGCGTGGTTACCAGTTGGATGGGTGACCGTTTGCGCACCTTGGCTTCAGCACAGTTCCCCCAGTTCACCCAGCTGTAAATGGGTACCTGCCCTCTTTAGGGTCAGGGAAGGTAAAGCAGCGAGGGAGAGGAGATGGGCGCCGCCCTCAATATGCTGGCCCTAGAGAAGTGAGGTCTCTGACGCCCCGCTCCCCTACGACCTTATAGGTTATGGGACTCCTTTACCCTTTACCTTATATGTATATATATATATATATATATATATATATATATATATATATATATATATATATATATATATATATATATATATATATATTATATATATATATGTGGTGTGTGTGTGTGTGTGTGTGTGTATGTGTGTGTGGCGTGTGTGTGTGTGTGTGTGTGTAAATCCCTATTCTGTTAACCTGTTTGTCAACGGTTGCAGGGCGTGTGAATGTTATGAATACAAAAACCTTTGATTTGTTCGCTTTCAAAAGATTCATCCCTATACAAATTCCATTATTACTATTCTTTCTCAGTTTTTCAATTCATTTCTTTTTCACTGTTTTTCTTCAGAATGAACTTTAAGGTCACTTTGAACCAAGATTATAATTATCTTATGTGAATGTCTTCACCTGTACACTCCTTCTCGTTCCCTCCGCTCTGCTGCAGATACCTTGTGCTTACAAAATACCTAGATTCAACCAATCCACCGTTAGCCGTCGCTCTTTCTCTATTTCTGGTCCATCAACCTGGAATGACCTCCCTCTCTCCCTTCGCGAGAAGCCTACTTAGGACACTTTTAAATCCAGCCTCAAGACATACCTATTTCTAACCTAAGACTTTCCCCTATTGTTTCATCCCATAATTATCTGTCCCTGTCTTCAATGGCCCAAATTCCTATCACCCTGCTGAAGTGTATAACCTGTGTGTGTGTGTGTGTGTGTGTGTGTGTGTGTAAGTGTGTGTGTGTAAGGTGTGTGTGTGTGTTGTGTGTGTGTGCGCGAGCATTTGGATTTGTTTAAAACTGTTAATCATTGTTGGTTGCCTGTGTAGGAGTGGGTTGAATGCAAGCCCTTTGATTTGCTTTTACAAAGAGGGTGGTGGTGGTGGTGGTGGTGGTGGCCTGTGTGTGTGTGTGGGGGGGGGTGGGGGGTGGGGGGGGTAGGATGTAAGGAGAGAATTATTTCACAAGGTCAGACGTCTTTACGCTCTGGGACCCATTCACCTAATCTGGTAGGCAATAGCAATCATTGTTTGTGCATGTAGCAACACATATCATATCATATTACGTTTTTTATCACAACCTATTTATTTATTTGTTTATTCTTTTGTATAGGGCTCTTTCTTGTGTGTGTGTGTGTGTGTGTGTGTGTGTGTGGTGTGTGTGTGTGTGTGTGTGTGTGTCTATGTGAGTGTGTGTGTGTGAGTGTGTGTCTCTGTGTGCGTGTGTGTGTCAGTGTGTCAGTGTCTGTTTTTCTCTGTTTCTAAGGTCAGTTATTTTTAATCATTTACATACGAACACACTCCATTACGTTTTCATCACCCCATCTTTTTTTCCTGTTTATTTTATGCATGGCCTTTTTTTGTTTTTGATTTTTGCTTTTCTTTCTTGTCCTGTAAGGTCAATGACTTTTAATTATTGAAATAGTAACACACAACCTATCTACAATTACAATTTATCATCTTTCTTTTCTTCTTCTTTCCTTTTTTATTGGTTAAAGGAGTTAAAGGAGTCCCATAACCTATAAGGTTGTAGGGGAGCGAGGCGTCAGAGACCTCACTTCTCTAGGGCCAGCATATTGAGGGCGGCGCCCATCTCCTCGCCCTCGCTGCTTTACCTTCCCTGACCCTAAAGAGGGCAGGTACCCATTTACAGCTGGGGGAACTGTACTGAAGCCAAGGCGCGCAAACGGTCACCCATCCAAGTGGTGTAACCACGCTCGACGCTGCTTAACTTGGCTGGGGGAAAGCGAGTGCTCCGACCACTGAGCTATCCCGTCCCCTTTTTTTATTGGTAAGGTCAGTTATTTTTAATCATTGAAACACTAACACATGGCCTATTACAATTACATTTTATCACCAGATATTTGTTCTTTTGTTTTTTTTAAATTTTTGTATTGTATAGCGGTTTTGTTGTTGTTGCTTCTTTTTGTTTTCTTGTAAGGTCAGTAACTTTTAATTATTAGAATACTAACACATAGTCCTACCCTTACATTCTATCTCGGCCTCTTTTTTCTGCGTGTTTTTCATAGCAGTCCTTTTTTGGGTGGTGGTGGTGGTGGTGGTGGTTGTTCTTTCTTTTTTTTGTAAGGTGAGTTACTTTTAATAATAGAAATACTAAAACATGGCCTACTAGTATTATTACATTTTATTACCAGATCTTTTTTCTTTCTGTTTTTTTTTCTTTTATTTTATACTGTCTTTTTTTCTCTTTTGTTTTCTTGTTGTTTTTTTTGTCGAAGGTCAGTAATTTTTTTTATCATTTAAAAAATACTAACATATAACATTACGTTTTGTCACTGGCTATTTTGTTCTGTGTTTTTGGTGGTGGTGGTGGGGGGGGGGGGGGGGTCATAGCCTCATTTCTTTCTTTCTTTCTGTCTTTCTTTTCTTGCAAAGATCAGTGACTTTTAACATTTGAAATAATGACACCTAGCCTGCTATTCTTACTTTTTTTATCATCTTACTTTTTTCTTCTTCTTTTTTTCCCCCTTTTCTTCCAAGGTCAGTGACGTTTAAACCTTGAATACTAACACATAGACTACTATTATTACATTTGATCACCAGACAGCTGAATGTTTACATAAAAGATAATGATCCACGGAAAATAAACAGTGTTCTAAATAGATTGTAGTATGTACAAATGAGCTGAAGTGAGTGTGCTGGGCCTGACTTGTCAGGCGCTTGACGGCAACCCAACTCATTTTCGCTCATATGACAGACAACAATAGAGGGTTCGGAGAAGAAGAATTCTGAAGAAGAAGAAAAAGAAGAAGAAGGAGAAGGAGAAGAAGAAGACGAAGAAAAAAAAAGAAGAAGAAGAAGAAGTAGAATTCTGAAGAAGAAGAAGAAAGAAGAATTGTGAAGAAGAAGAAGAAAGAAGAATAATTGAAGAAGAAGAAGAAGAAGAAGAAGAAGAAGAAGAAGAAGAAGAAGAAGAAGAAGAAGAGAAGAAGAAGAATCTGAAGAAGAAGAAGAAGAAGAAGAATTCCGAAGAAGAAGAAGAATTTGAAGAAGAAAAAGAAGAAGAAGAAGAAGAAGAAGAAGAAAGAAAAGAAGAAGAAGAAGAAGAATTCGAAGAAGAAGAAGAGAAGAAGAAGAAGAAGAAAAGAAGAAGAAGAAGAAGAAGAAGAAGAAGAAGAAGAAGAAGAATTCTGAAGAAGAAGAAGAAGAAGAAGAATTCTGAAGAGGAAGAATTTGAAGAAGAAGAACAAGAACAAGAACAAGAACAAGAAGAACAAGAACAAGAAGAAGACGAAGACGAAGAAGAAGAAGAAGAATTCCGAAAAAAGAAGAAGTTGAATATTTTTTTGTGGAGATGTGAACATGAAATAACAATTCTGATCAGACCTAAAAAAACAAACACCCACACACAGACAAACCCACGTAAGCACCATGTTTAACTCACTTTGAGAATACAACGACCGTATTACCCACTACAATATTCTACCACTCTACAGGGCTGTCTCTGCAAGTAATCCCTGATTCGTTTTAGGTTCTATTTCACTTCCAAAAACTCTATGTTTTTCATGTTTCAAACCTAACTTTTCCCCTCCTCTTTCATCTCAAAACTGCCCCTGCCTTCAACAGCCCAAATCCCATTACCCAGCCAAAGCCTACAACCTGTGTGTGTGTGTGTGTGTGTGTGTGTGTGTGTGCGTGCGTACATTTGAATTTTGTTTAAGCTTTTGATAGTTATTGGCTGCATGACTCTGTAAGAATATGTTAAATGCAAGCGCTCTGATTTGTCTTTGCAAGATATAGCGCTATACAAATTCCATTTATTATTATTATTATTATTATTATTATTATTATTATTATTATTATTATTAGCCATTCTCAATGTCGAATCCCAGCCACGCTTTTCGGAAGAGTAGGCCATTATGTTGTTTGTTGTTGTCTTCAATTTAACGTCTGTTCACTCTTAGTGATATTAGACGAGGGATGTGGACAATGCAGTGGAAGTTAAAACAGAGAAGGGAATGTACAGAGAAAAGACTGATTAGGTAGAAGAAGAAGAAGAAGATGATGATGAGCAAAAAGAAGAAGAAATGGAACTTATATAGCGCTATATCTTGCAAAAGACTAATCAAACAACTATAAAGTAACTACAACAAATACTCTAATGGGCTGCACTGCGCAATAGACATTTAACAATGGCAAAGGCTAATTTTGGATTATTATGTGCCGGTGGGAACGGATAACAAAATTGACAAAACCGCAAACTCACATGGACTGGATAGAAGAAAACAAAAAACACCCAAGCACATGAGTGCTTAATATTGAAATGAAAGAATAAGATAAATGAATAGCTTAATAAATTAATTAAGTAATTGAATAAATTTAAAAATACAGACTGGAAGAGTTAAAGGGTAAAAATCAGCGACAACTATCATCGGTTTATTTTATCTTTTTCTTAAAAATCTCCCTTTTATGGTTTGGTTTTGGTATTTGTCCTCAATCGATTTTTTTTTATAAAGCTCAAGCTTCATGA
>CM054168.1:3277618-3280118 GCA_028751875.1 Rapana venosa | reverse complement strand
TGTGTGGTGTGGTGTGTGTGTAGTGTAGTGTGTGTGTGAGTGTGTGTGTGTGTGTGTGTTGTGTGTGAAGTGTGTAGTGTGTAGTGTCCGTGTGTGTAGATGTGTGTGTATATGAGAGAGAGTGAGAGAGGTAGTGAGAGAGGAGAGTGTGTGTGTGTGTGTGTTGTGTGTGTTGGGGTGTGAGAGAGAGAGTAGTGTTGTGAGATAGAGAGAGAGAGGAGAGAGAGAGAGAGAGAGAGAGAGAGAGAGGAGAGAGATGAAGAGAGAGAGAGAGAGAGAGAGAGAGATGATTGAGAGGAGAGAGAGAGAACAACAGCAGCAGAAGTAACAACAAAAACACATCACCTTTTTTCCTGCTCTCTCTCTCTCTCTCTCTCTCCTCTCTCTCTCTCTCTCTCTCTCTCTCTCGCTTCTCTCTCTCTCTCTCTCTCTCTCATCTCTCTCTCTCTCTAAACTCTCTCAAAGCCATAATTATTCCTCTGTATAAGAAAGGAGATCCTGAGAATGTTGATAATTATAGAGGAGTGTCTCTCTTAAGTATAGTTTCTAAATGTTACACTACCATATTGAATGCTCGATTGTATGACTGGTTAGAAAGTAATAACCCAATCTCAGAATGTCAGGCAGGTTTTCGTCAAACATATTCTACAGTTGATCAGATATTTACTTGTACGCCACTATTCAGAAGTATATGACTAAAAAAGGAAGAAAATTGTATGTTGCCTTTGTAGATTTGAAAAAGGCCTTCGACACAATTGAACATGACAGGTTATTACGTTATATCAAACAGCAAGGTGTAAAGGGCAATTTTTTTTGCATCACTTGGGGGTATATATAAGTTATTATCAGCATGCATACGAGCAAATTCTGAATTAACTAATATGTTTAAAACCCCCATGGGGGTAAGACAGGGATGTGTTCTAAGCCCTACATTGTTTTCTATGTTCATTAATCAGTTAGCAAACGTTATGAATGAAAAAGGTAAGCATGGTGCACAACTGTTTCCAGATATTTTTGAGTTGTTTATCTTATTATTTGCTGATGACGTAGCATTAATGTCAACTACACCTACTTGTTTACAAATCAATTAAAGGTCTTAGAAACTTGTTGTGATAATATGAAATTAAGTGTAAACATAGACAAAACTAAGATTATGGTATTTAGGAAAGGGGGGCACTTAGGAAAACGTGAAAAATGGTTCTTTGATAATAAGAGATTAGAGGTAGTTAACAGTTATTACTATTTAGGATTTAATTTTACATCTATGATTAGCGCAAAGAGAGGTACATCACATTTGGTTACTAAAGGTAAAAAAGCAGTTACTCAGATTAACAAAGTTTTCCAGAAGTGTAAAGAAATGACAGTAAATACATTAAAAAAAATTTTGATACCCAAATCCAACCAATACTGTTATATTCAGCTGAAATTTGGGGATTGAGTAGACTAGAGCATCTAGAAAAAGTACATTTAATCGCTTGTAAAAGATTTTTAGGTGTGCCTGCCAAGACACCAAATAAACTGGTGTATGGAGATCTGGGCAGGTACCCATTGTATGTAAACACGTATGTTGCATGCGCAAGATTTTGGTTTAAATTATTACATATGGATTCTGAAAAATTGCCACATAAATCTTATTGTATGTTGTTAGAATTAGATAAAAAGGGCAAACAATGCTGGGTCTCTAAAATCAGGGAAATATTCTGCATAACTGGGTTTAATATCGTTTGGTTAAACCAAGGAGTAGGAGACATAAAAATGTTCTTACGTGCCTTTAAACAAAGACTTGTAGATTGGTTTACCCAGGAATGGACTGGCACCATCAGAGATCGCAGTAGATATGATAGTTACAGAAACTTTAAGATTGTTTTTGAAAGAGAGAAGTATATTAGTGAAATGGATACATATTGTTTTCGCGTTGCAGTTACTCAAGTACGATTGAATGCGCTACCACTAAACAATAATACACATCGCTATAGTAGTTCAAATGAAGATAAGCAGTGCCCTGTTTGTAAAGACCAAATAGAGAATGAAGAACACTTTTTATTTAATTGCCCTGTCTATGAAGATTTGAGACATAAGTTTCTTAAAGATGCGAAGAGACTTCCTTTGCACGTGCTACTCAAAGCTACAATATCTACTGATAGACATAACTTATCACGATTTATTTTTCATGCAACCAACAGAAGAAGTAAGATAACTTTATAGAAATGGATCCTTATATTGATGAATACTACATTGAAAACATTGTCGATTATGACGAACGTGAATTGATTTGTGATGAATATCCAAGAAATAGGTGATGTAATTTCTTTATTATTGCTGATATATCATTTCATATTTATATACATTGATAGTAATGTGTTTATAACACTCATGTCATATGTCCACTCCATACGCCCATCATTCCTTTGTATTGTGGCCTAAGGCCGATGTACAGTAAAAGTCTGAAGTCTGAAGTCTCTCTTTAGGGAGAGCAGCCCGAATTTCACGCAGATAAATC
>CM054168.1:3265118-3267618 GCA_028751875.1 Rapana venosa | reverse complement strand
TTCTTTTTTTCTTTCTTTCTGTTCTTTTCTCTCACGTTTCCATCCACACACAACACCACACACACACAACACACACACACACACACACACACACACACACACACACACACACACACACACACATATATATATATATACACCCCCCCCCCCCCCAACAACAACAATAACAATAGATAACATAGAAAATCACACTACAGCAGAGCTAAAGCACACAGTTAACAAACATTCAACGACTGTTTTATTATTTCCCTTTAACTCCATGTAAAGTACAGATAATCGGCAACAACAATATTTAAAAAAGAGAAAGAAAAAAAGAACAAACCCAATTCCATCCAAATCATATTACACGATAATTATGATAAATGCATCATAACAACAACGAGATGCAAACATGTATAGCATTGCCAAAACACACACACACACAAACAATATTTAAAAAACCCAACAAGAACCCCGATAGATAATCTCAAACCCATAATGCTTCACCATGTTTGCAAATCAGTAGTAGTAGTAGTAGTAGTAGTAGAAGTAGTAGTAGTAATAGTAGTAGTAATAATAATAATAATAATAATAATATATGGAATTTATATAGCGCTGAATCTTGTAAAGCAACAAATCAAAGCACTCAGTAGTAGTAGTAGTAGTAGTAGTAGTAGTAGTATCATAATCATCGTCATTATTATTATTAATATTGTTGTTACTATATATTTAATATTATTATTATTATATATTTTTATATATTTATTATTATTATTATTATCATCATCATCATCATCATCATTATTATTATTATTATTATTATTATTATTATTATTATTATTATTATTATTATTATTACTTTTAACATGATTTCATTCTTCTTCCTTTTCTTAGCATTATTATTATTATCATCATTCTTTAAAACGGTTATGTCATGATACAGAATCTTCACTCCCTCCCAAACGCAGCCCTCCCCCTTAAACACCGCCCCCTCCCACCCCCCCCCCCCAAAAAAAAAAAACCCACCAAACACACACACACACACACAAAACAAACACCCCCCCCCCCCCCCCCAACACTTTGTCCAATATAAACTTTTGTACGTAGAAATGTTGCATACATAATGATTTGATTTTTTTAAAAGTTTGTGTGTGTGTTGTTGTTGTTGCTGCTGTTGTTGTTTTCTGTGTGTTTTGTCTTATTTGTGTAATTACAATATTTGTTTTACACATTTCAGCAATTTTTATAAGGTAAGGGAACGTATAGACCGACCTATATAAAAGCTACACCCAAATTTTTTTCCCCAAAACGCGCACTCCAGATGATAAATGCTTGACAACTGGCAAATCACCATGGTATTTTTAAACAATCATACACCCAAACTTCTCTTTTTTTAAAACTTTTTTTGTTTATTCTTTTATTTCGAAGATAATGGAATAAGCACTCATGTGCTTTTTTTCATCCAGTCCCCGTGGGTATGCAGTTTTGTAAATGTCATCCGTTCCCACCAGCACACAATGGTCTACGCTTCCCAAAAAAAAAGCGGAACAGGATTTTAACGTGTGCGCAAGATGTTCTGCGTGCGTTCGTACACGGGACCTCGGTTTATAGTCTCATCCAAAAAGACTTTTTGTGGAAAGTGGAGTCTGCACTGATGTTAACTCCAGGGGAATCGAGCCCGGGTCGTCAGATTGCGAGCGCAATGTCGGCACTGAAGTTAACTCCAGAGGAAAAATCCTCTCGAACGAGAATCGAACCCGGGTCAGCAGATCACGAATACATCGCTGTAACCACCAGGCTATTCCGTCTTCATCCAGTGTGTGTACTTTTAACAGTGTCACAGTGATTATTCCCAGGTGGGATGATGGAGTGAGACAGAGTGTGGCATGTTCTGGGTGACTGACCCCCAGGGTGTTAAGCTGGGGAACGCACAACAACAACAGCACTATACACTTTAGGATATTTTGCTTGGTTTTTGTTTGTTTGTTTATTTATTTTTGCACTGCACAAGTAGCGGCGCCCTTTCCAAGGGAGAGCATCCCAAAGTTCACGCAGAGAAATTCAAGTCAAATATAAATAAAGTAATCATGATGATAATAATCATGATGATGCAAGTACTACCACCACAACAAAAAATAATGATAAACAATGAAATGAAAGTCACGAGTAGACTCCATAATTATCGTGCTAGATATAAACTAAAAAATTAATATAAATTTATGCACATCAGAGCACATTCTCATTACTCAATCACACACACACACACACACACACACACACACACACACAGACCAAGCAGCAAAAACCATAACACAAAAAAGATATAACAAAGCAAAAATATAATCAACAGTATTACAATAAAACCAACTCAACAATCAATCATATCAACGTTTCATAAAATCAAGTTTGGAAAAAGAAAGGTTTTTTTTTTTGTTTTATCATGTAGGGGTAAATTTTTGTCATAATATTGAAACTCTCGATTACAAAAAAGGAATGCTTTTCAGGCCTGAGTTGTCATTGT
>CM054168.1:3252618-3257618 GCA_028751875.1 Rapana venosa | reverse complement strand
TCCATCACCCCCACCACCACCACCACCACCACCCCACACACACATACACACACAGCAGCATTGTTTTCAGGCCGAAAGGAAGAAAGGATGGAAGGAAGGAAGGAAGGAAGGAATGGAGGAATAAAATGAAGGATGGATGAATGACTCATCCATTCACCCCCCCCCCCACCCCCCACCCCACCCCCACACACAGAAGCATCGTTTTCAGGATGAAAGAAGAGAAGGAAGAAATGGATGAATGAATGAATGAATGAAGGAAGGAAGGAAGGAAGGAAGAAAGGAAGGAAGGAAGGAAGGAAGGAAAGTAAGAAGAAATGAAGGAAGGAAGAAAGGAATGGAGGAATGAATGAATAAATGAATGAATGAATGAAAGGAGGAAGGAAGGAATGGAGGAATGAATGAATGATTGAATGCATAAAATGAAGGATGAATGAATAATTGGAAGGGGGTGACTTCTGTCATACAGTCCTCAAACATTGTTTTCAGGCTGAAAGGAAGGAGGGAGGAAAGGAAGGAAGGAAGGAAGAAAGGAATGGAGGAATAAAATGAAGGATGGATGAATGACTCATCCATCCATCACCCCCCCCCCCCCCCCCCCCACCACCACCACCCCCCCCCCCCACACACACATACACACACAGCAGCATTGTTTTCAAGTCGAAAGGAAGAAAGGATGGAAGGAAGGAAGAAATGGAGGAATGGATGAATAAAATGAAGGATGGATGAATGACTCATCCATCCACCCACCCCACCCACACACACAGAAGCATTGTTTTCAGGATGAAAGAAGAGAAGGAAGAAATGGATGAATGAATGAATGAATGAAGGAAGGAAGGAAGGAAGGAATGAAGGAATAAAGGAATGAATGAAGGAAGGAAGGAAGGAAGGAAGGAAGGAATGAAGGAATAAAGGAATGAATGAAGAAATGAATGAATGAATGGATGGAGGAATAAATGAATGAATGAATGAAGGAAGGAAAGAATAAAATGAAGGATGAATGAATAATTGGGTGGGGGGAGGACTTCTGCCATACAGTCCTCCAACATTGTCTTCAGGCTGAAAGGAAGGAGGGAAGGAAGGAAGGAAGGAAGGAATGGAGGAATGGAGGAATAAAATGAAGGATGGATGAATGACTCATCCATGCGCCCCCACCCCCCAAACACACAGCAGCATTGTTTTCAGGATGAAAGAAGGGAATGAACGAATGGATGAATAAATGAAGGAAGGAAAGAAAGAAGGAAGAAAGGAATGAATGAATGAATGAATGAATGAATGAATGAAGGGAGGAAGGAAGGAATGGAGAAATGAATGAACGAATGAATGAAGAAATGAATGAAGGAAGGAAGGAATAAAATGAATGATGAATGAATAATTAGGTGGGGGGTGACTTCTGTCATACAGTCCTCCAACATTGTCTTCAGGCTGAAAGGAAGGAGGGAAGGAAGGAAGGAATAAAATGAACGATGGATGAATGACTCATCCATCCACCACCCCCACCACCACCACCACCACCACCCCCCTCCACACACACACACAGAGCAGCATTGTTTTCAGGATGAAAGAAGGGAATGAATGAATGAATGAATGAATGAAGTAAGGAAGGAAGGAAGGAAGGAAGGAAGAAGTGAATGAATGAATGAAGGAAGGAAGGAAGGAAGAAAGGAATGAAGGAATGAATGAATGAATGAATGAATGGATGGATGAATGAAGGAATGAATGAATGAATGAATGAATGAATGAAGGAAGGAAGGAAGGAAGGAAGACAGGAATGAATGAAGGAAGGAAGAAAGAATGAATGAATGAATGAATGAATGAAGGAAGGAAGGAAGGAAGGAAGGAAGGAAGGAATAAAATGAAGGATGAATGAATAATTGGGTGGGGGAGGTGATTCTGTCATACACCCTTCCAGCATTGTCTTGAGGCTGAAAGGAAAAAAGGAGGGAGGAAAGAAGGAAGGAATGGAAGAATAAAATGATGGATGGATGAATGACTCATTCATCCTTCCCACCACCCCCACCCCCACCCACACACATACACACCAGCATGGTCTTCAGAATGAAAGAAGGGAAGGAAGAAATGAATGAATGAATGAAGAAAGGAATGAAGGAATAGATGAATGAATGAATGAAAGAAAGAATAAAAGAAGGAAGAAAGGAATGGAGGAATAAATGAATGAATGAATAAATGAATGAATGAATGGAGGAAGGAAGGAAAGAATAAAATGAAGGAAGGATGAATGAATAATTGGGTGGGGGTGACTTCTGCCATACAGTCCTCCAACATCGTCTTCAGGCTGAAAGGAAGGAGGGAAGGAAGGAAGGAATGGAGGAATAAAATGAAGGATGAATGAATTGATGGGGAGGGGGGGGAGGGGTAGTGATTTCTACCATACAGTCATTAAAGAAAAATGATGCATCCATCCACCACCCCCCACCCCACCCCCACACACAGCAGCATTGTTTTCAATATGAAAAAAGGGAATGAATGAATGAATGAATGAAGGAAGGAAGGAAGGAAGGAAGAAAGGAAGGAAAGAAGGAAGGAAAGGATGAATAAAATGAAGGGTGGATGAATGATTTGGTGCATGGATGGATGGAGGGAGGGAAGGAGGGAGGGAGGGAGGGATGATAAAAGTGGATCGGTGGTCTAGAGGTAACGCGCCTGCCTAGAAAGCGAAAAGTCCGAGTCGGAAGTGTGTGGTGGTTTGAATCCCATTTGGGCCCGAAAACTTTTACCCCATCCATTAGACTAAGAGTGGTGGTCTGGGTGCTTGTCTTTCGGATGAGACGATAAACCGAGGTTCCGCGTGTTACACACAATTATTTAGCGCGTAAAAGAACCCACGGCAACAAGACAGTTGTCCCTGGCAAAATTCGGTAGAAAAAAGTCACTCTGATAGGGAAACAAATACAGTTGCAGACAGGAAAAAGAAAAAAAATAATGGGTGGCGCTACTCTTGTGGCGACGGCGCTCTCCCCGGGGAGAGCAGCCCGAATTTCACACAGAGAAATCTGCCGTGACTAAAAGTGGTATACAAAAAAATAGATAAATAAACTGAGTGACTGACTGCAAAAATGAATGAATGAATTAACGAACAACTCTACACATAATGAATGTACAGACAGCTGCTTGTCATTGCAACAATGCACACACACACACACACACACACACACTCACACACACACACACACACACACACACACACACACACACACACACACCACACACACACACACACACACACACACACACACACACACACACACACACCCTCTCTCTCTCTCTTGCTATTTTACAAACACACATACATACACACACACTCAAACACACACACACACACACACACACACACACACACACACACACACACACACACACACACACCCTCTCTCTCTCTCTCTCTTGCTATTTTACAAACACACATACATACACACACACTCAAACACACACACACACACACACACACACACACACACACACACACACACACACACACACACACACCCTCTCTCTCTCTCTCTTGCTATTTTACAAACACACATTCAGACACACACACACTCAAACACACACACACACACACACACACACTCTCTCTCTCTCTTGCTCTCTCTCTCTCTTGCTCTCTCTCTCTCTGTCCCCTCTCTCTCTCTTTCTATTTTACAAACAAACACACACACACTCTCTCTCTCTCTCTCTCTCTCTCTCTCTCTCTCTCTCTCTCTCTCTGTCTCTCTATGTCTGTCCCCCTCTCTCTCTCTTGCTATTTTACAAACATACACACGCACACACTCACTCTCTCTCTGTCTCTCCCCCTCTCCTCTCTCTCTCTCTTGCTATTTCACACACACCACACACACACACACACACACACACACACACACACACACACACACACACACACACACACACATACACACACACACTCAGCTAGATAAAGCAGACCTGCATGGGTCTTCAGTCAAGACAGGTAAGTTTTCCAGGAACTGATTATCAGCACATGTCTGGAACCGATCTCTGCAGGCGTTATCTGCAAACATGGTCAGTGATTGATTGATTGATTGGTTGATTGGTTGATTGACTGATTGACTGATTGATTGATTGATTGATTGACTGGTTGGTTGGTTGGTTGGTTGGTTGATTGATTGTTTGTTTGAGTGAGTAAGTGAAATAGTGAGTGAGCGATTGATTGACTGATTAATTGATTGATTGACTGACTGATTGGTTGATTGATTGATTGGTTGATTGACTGATTGGTCGATTGATTGATTGATTGAGTGAGTGAGTGAAAGAGTGATCGAGCGATTGATTGACTGATTAATTGATTGATTGATTGATTGTCTGACTGACTGATTTTTTTTAAAGGATTGATTGATTGAATGATTGATTGTTTGTGTGAGCGAGTGAGTGAAAGAGTGAGCGAGCGATTGATTTGACTGATTATTGATTGATTGATCGACTGACTGACTGACTGATCGAATGATTGGTTGATTGATTGACTGATTGGTTGATTGACTGACTGACTGATTTATTGGTTGATTGTTTGGTTGATTGATTGATTGATTGATTGGGTGAGTGAGTGAGTGAAAGAGTAGGTGATTGATTGATTGACTGATTAATGGATGGATTTATTGATTGATAGATTGATTGGTTGTTTGGTTGATTGATTGAATGGTGACATGACAGAGTTGTGGGTTGACTGGTTTGTCAATGAGTTGATTGATTGAGATTGATTGATTTCTTGATTGTTTAGTCATTGTGTTTCTTTGTAGATGGTATAAGGTGGAGGGGGGTGCTTTCTTTTTTTCTAGAGAAAATTAATACTCTCTCTCTATCCCTCCTTCCATTCCCCTTTCTCTCTCTCTCTCTCTCTCTCTCTCTCTCTCTCCTCTCTCTCTCTCGTTCTCCCTCTCTCTCTCTGTCTCCCTCTCTCTCTCTTCCTCTACCACCCTCCCTTCCCTTCCCTCTCCCTCCCTCCCTACCCTTCCTCTCTTTCTCTCCTC
>CM054168.1:3225118-3240118 GCA_028751875.1 Rapana venosa | reverse complement strand
GTGAAATTCGGGCTGCTCTCACCCGGGAGAGCGGAGAACGCGTCGCCACTTAGCGCTGCGCCACCCTTTCCACCCTTTTTTTTTTTTTTTTTTTTTCCTGCAGCTGTATTTGTTTCCCTATCAGAGTGGCTTTTTTTCTAAGAATTTTGCCAGGACAACTCCCTTGTTGCCGTGGTTTTTTTTACGTGCGCTAAATAATTACGTGTAACACACGGGACCTCGGTTTATCGTCTCATCCGAAAGACTAGCGCCCAGACCACCACTCATGGTCTAATGGATGGGGGAAAAATTTCCGGTCCAAACGGGGTACGAACCGCCGCACACTTCAGACCCGGACTTTTCGCTTTCTAGACAGGCGCGTTACCTCTAGACCACCGATCCACCAATCCACCGATCTACTACTACTACTACTACTACTACTACTACTACTACTACTACTACTACTACTACTACTACTACAACAACTACTACTACTACTACTACTACTAACTGCTACTACTACTACTACTACTACTACTACTACAACTACTACTACTACTACTCCTACTCCTCCTCCTCCTCCTCCTACACTACTACTACTACTACTACTACTACTACTACTACTACTACTACCACTACACTACTACTACCACTACTACTACTACCACTACTTCTACTACTACTACTGCTACTACTACTACTGCTGCTACTACTACTACTACTACTACTACTACTACTACTACTACTACTACTACTACTACTACCATTACTACTACTACTACTACTACTACTACCATTACTACTACTACTACTATTACTACTACCACTACTACTACTACTACTACTACTACTACTACTACTACTACTACTACTGCTACTACTACTACTACTCCTACTACTACTACTATTTCTACTACTACTACTACTTCTACTACTACTACTACTACTACTACTACTACTACTACTCCTGCTACTACTACTACTGCACTCACGTAGCTGGCAGGCGGTGTAGTTGGTGTCGGTGTAGATTTGAACCGTAGGTCTCACAGCATCCATTAGCTCTGCTTTGGCCACTGGACCACACTGACCACTGCCCTACCCGACACACGACAGCATAGTGTCCACTGCTCTGGAGAGAGAGAGAGAGAGAGAGAGAGAGAGAGAGAGAGAAGAGAGAGAGAGAGAGAGAGAGAGAGAGAGAGAGAGAGAGAGAGAAGAGAGAGAGAGAGATCGATAACGACTGTCTTGCTTTGCATTGCCGTGATACATCTACCACCTTTGTTATTGTTGTTTTTGTTGTTGTTGTTGTTGTTGTTTTAAATTCACAATCTTTAAATAGGAAGGTAAGGTAAAGGAGTCCCATAACCTATAAGGTCGTAGGGGAGCGAGGCGTCAGAGACCTCACTTCTCTAGGGCCAGCATATTGAGGGCGGCGCCCATCTCCTCTCCCTCGCTGCTTTACCTTCCCTGACCCTAAAGAGGGCAGGTACCCATTTACAGCTGGGTGAACTGGGGGAACTGTACTGAAGCCAAGGCGCGCAAACGGTCACCCATCCAAGTGGTAACCACGCTCGACGCTGCTTAACTTGGCTGGGGGAAAGCGAGTGCTCCGACCACTGAGCTATCCCGTCCCCTCCTTTACTTTAATCTAATACCTGCAGTTATCTTTTCTTCTTATTGTTCATTTATTTGATACAAAGTTGTTCAGCTGCAGCCCGTTCTTGTACATAATAAATATTGTAAAGATGTTAGAGTACTCGTGATATAAGCATTGCTTGTTGTACTCATTTCATGTGTTGGTGTTTTGTTTTAAAGTTTGTTTAAACCATAACGATAATAGTCCAGCTGTTATTGCAAGGATATTGTTCAAAACCTGCAAATGAGAGTGACAGAACCGTGTCTCGGTATACACATGCTTTGAACCCTCCTCTACAATACTGGCATGGGAAACACTATATTGACCATCTGTTTCCCCACTTAATTTGATACTTAAAGATATACGGCCTACTTATCATCACTGTTCACTGTTCACTGGTCCCGTAACCCGCCAGGGTCGTAGGGGCGCTGCATGGTGGACGAACGGTGGACCAGCTGGCTCCACTTAGCGCGGTCGTGGGCAAATGCCTGGGTGACACTGAAGTCCTCCCCTGTCCAATCACAGATGTCGTCGGCCCACTTTCTCCTCTGTCTGCCCCGTCTTCTCTTCCCCTGGACTGTTCCTTGCAGGATGGTCTTTGCAAGTCCTTCTGAGCGTGTTACGTGCCCATACCATCTGAGTTTCCTCTTTTTCGCCGTGGTCAGTAGGTCTTCATAGTCCCGCACTTGTTGAGTGATCATTCTGCGGACTTCATTGTTGGTGACATGGTCCTTGTATGAGATGCCAAGGAGCCTTCTGAGGCATCTCATTTCTACTGCTTGGATCCTCCTTTGTAGGTCTGCGTTCAGTGTCCATGCCTCACATGCGTAAAGCATGATTGAGGTGACTAGCGCGTTTAGTAACTTTACCTTGGTTCCGAGAGGGATGTTTCTGTCTCTCCATATGGTCTTCAGTCTTGCCATTGCTGCTGCTGTTTGTGCCGCTCTTGCTAGGATTTCGGTCTTCGATCCCTCCTCACTTATGATGGCTCCAAGGTACTTGAAATGGTCAACTGTCTCCAGTTCTTTTCCGCTGAGAGTGATCTTGGTGGTGATTGGCTGGGCACTGTTTGACATGAGCTTGGTTTTCTCGGCGCTGATTTCCATGCCGTATCGTGAGGATATTTCGTCCAGTTGCTTCACTAGGTTGGCCAGTTCCTCTTCATTTCCTGCCAGACCGTCAATGTCATCGGCAAACCTGAGGTTGGTGATTGTTCGCCCTCCAATGCTGACTGTGCCTGTGTGGTCTTCCAAGGCGTCAGTCATGATGCGTTCGAGGAAAATGTTAAACAGTGTCGGCAACAGCAGACATCCCTGTCGGACCCCAACTGAGGTACGGAACCATTCCCCTACCGTGCCCTGTACGAGTACTGCACTAGTGGCCTTTGAGTAGAGTTCCTTGATGGTGTGGATCAGCTTCTGGCCCATGTTGAATTTGTTCATGGTGGCCCACAGAGCGTCATGTCATACTCTATCGAAGGCCTTCTTAAAATCAATGAAAACGTGGAAGATGTCTTGTTGATGCTGGCTGTATTTCTCACACAGAACCCTCAGGTTGAATATCTGTTCTGTGGTGCTTCTATTTGGGCGGAAACCGGCCTGCTCTTCGGCAATGATCTCTTCTGCCTGTGGTTTCAGCCTGTTCAGGATCACTTTCAGCATGACTTTACTGGCATGACTTATGAACTTATCATAGACCATGAACTTATGAACTTATCATAGACCATGACAAATGTAAACCTTTCCCTAAACTACCCCTTCCCTTCCCTCCCCTACTCTATTCCCTCTTCCTTCCACCTAAACTACCCCAATACCTACCCTTTCTCCCCCCTAACCTACCTCCCTCCACCAACCTATCCCCTCCTTCTCTCTAACCTACCCCTCTCCTCCCCATTTTTTTCACTTCCTCCCTCCCCAAAACCTACCCCTCCTCCTCCCTGACCTATCCCCTCCCTCCCACGACCTAATGGTTAGAACATTGCACTCACAATGTTATGACCCAGGTTCGCATCCTATTCAAGGGGATTTTCCCCCTAGAATTAACATCAGTTCAGACTCCACTCTCCCCAAAAGTTCTTCAGGTGAGACTATAAACCGAGGTCTTATGTGTGAACGCACGCAGAACTTCTTGCGCACACGTTAAATCCTCTTTCACTTTTTGAAAGAGTAGGCTATTGCATGCTGGTGGGAACAGATGACAAAAGTGACAAAACCACATACACACGGGGAATGGACATAAAATACCATTATCCTCGATATAAAAGAATATACATTTTTTTAAAAAATAAATAACTTACCTTCTCTCTCTCTATTCTACCTCTTTTTCCATCCTAAATTACGCCTACCTACCATCCATCCCCTATTTCTATCCTCTCCGCCCCCCCCCCCCCCCACCCCCGACTAACTTAAACACCTATAAGATAAAATAAAATCAAAGCTTTATCATTGCACACATAGCTGTTTGCAACTCTAAACGCACGAACACTCACAGCTTGAAGAAAGTTGTAGAAAATGCCACTATTATAAGGAAACAACTACACAGACAGGCACAAACATAATGAGAACTGATTTTCCCCTGTAAGAGATGAATCAACCCTGTAATTGCTAGTGGCTGCTGCACCTTCCTCACTCCTCCCCCCCCCCCCCCCTCCCAACAATCCTCCACCCTTTCCCTCCCTCCACCCACCACCAGTTACCCTCTAACCACCACACCTATTCTCCCAGTTACCCTCCCCACCCCCTCTATACCCCATTCTAACCCTCCTCTAGTCTCCACACTATCCCCTTCTATTCTCCCCCCCCCCCTCCCCCCCTTCTATTCTCCCACTACCCATATCATCCCCTTCTCCCTCCCCCCCCACTACTCTCCCACTACCCCTATCCCCTTCTAGTCTCCCGCCACTACCCCTATCCCCTTCTACCCCCTATTCTCCCACTACCCCTCCCTATTCTCCCACTATCCCCTTCTCCCCCCCCCCCCCCACTATTCTACCCCTACCCCCTTCTCCCCCCCCCCCACTATTCTCCCACTATCCCTTTCTACCCCCCCCCCCCTCTATTCTCCCACTACCCCTATCCCCTTCTCCCCCCCCCCCCACTATTCTACCCCTATCCCCTTCTAACCCCCCCCCCCCACTATTCTCCCACTATTCTACCCCTATCCCCTTCTACCCCCCCCCCCCCACTATTCTCCCACTATCCCCTTCTACCCCCCCACTACCCCTATCCCCTTCTAACCCCCCCCCCCCACTATTCTCCCACTATTCTCCCCCTATCCCCTTCTCCCCCCCCCCCCCCACTATTCTCCCACTATCCCCTTCTACCCCCCCACTACCCCTATCCCCTTCTACCCCCCCCCCCCACTATTCTCCCACTACCCCCCCCCCTACTATTCTCCCACTACCCCCTATCCCCTTCTACCCCCCCCCACCTATTCCTCTTCTATTCTTCCCCTTTCCTATCCCCCCCTTCCCAACTACTCTTCCTTCCAGAAACCCCCTTCTCTTCCTCTTCTCTCTCCTCCACCTACCCCTCTCTTAAAAACTATTTGAATAAAAAAAAAAACCCAACACAAACATGGGAAGATAGTCATCACATCTCCTCCAAACTTCGGAGGATTAGAAGTTAGGGGTGATCCCCGTGGAGATCACAAAATCCTAACTCACAATTTAAGTTGTGGCATCCTAACTTTTATGATATTTTATACAAGTAACAACTCCGAACTTTGAAGGTGGCTTTCTCTATAATTTTACAAATTTAAAAAAAAGTAATGTATACAATAATTGAACTTCACCCATCACTTGTGTCAGACAGGTAAACAGCAATTTGTACTATGTCATAAAAATTTTTTGCTTCATTTCCATCAGATGGGAGCTTTGATCGGACTATGAAACAACTTCAAACAAAAAAAAAAGGGGATGTAATTGTTTAAGATTCCTGTGAAGGAGAAGTAATACTGACTTGAAATAGCACACACGTCGTGTTTGACAATCTAAACACAAGTAAACAAGGTTCATATGCAGTAAAATAATTCACAGCTTCAAGACAGTGGTCACTTGCAAAGTTTCTGTAGAAAATGTCACCCTTAAAGCAAAACAGTTACACATGCTGGTGCACACTAAATAAATGAAAATATAATGAAACGAACAATTTGGTCGCACTGCCTTTGTGGTGGTCTGCTAATTTCATTTCATGTTTATTAGTTAACATTTATTCTTATTATAGGGGTGGGGGATTTGTCTCGTAAAATGTCGCAAAAGTGACAGTGTAAATAAAATACTGTGGACACAATGAACTTTTTTGAGATACTAAAAATGAACGTCTTCAAGATAAAGACAGTCAAAGAGGATGATGATATTAGTTAACACGGTTAGCATGTCAGTCTTTATCAGGAACATATTTTATGTTTTTGTTTTAATTTTTGGGAATTTTGGGGGTGTTTTTTTCAGGTTTCATCTCATTTCTATGTGTCATTAATGGGGGGTCTCCTACAACGCAGTTACCATCTTTGTTTGACCCTTATGGTTGGCTGGGGCGTTGATACCAGGAACGACAGAAGAGCTGGTTTTAAACCTTGTTTTAATCGTAAATAATTGCGTGGCTTTTTTATCTGCTAGAGCAGATTCACCAATGGAGAGATGTTCTGTATGCGGCCATTTACCCACCACCGTCAAGGTTGTAGGAACATTCAGACTTAGGGGATGGATTTAATATGACATTTTAACATTTATAAGGTGATATGTCTAATTCGACTTCTGTGATCAGAGGGGCTTAAAACCTTGGGATTTACTCCGTGGGGGATGCGGGGAAGGGGGGGGGGGCTGTCAGTATAAACAGCATCCCCACCTTCTGGAAATTCTGTGCTAGGAATTCCCTCTTTTCTATCCCTCTCTTTGTTTTTGCCTTGTTCCTTTTCTTCTTGTCACCTCGCATTGTCTTATTTTATGCCATCTTGGTCCATTCTTCTGCCTTTTTCCAGAAAGACTTATACAATAACAAATCTCTCCCATGCCAAAGTCGGATGCGCCGGCATGATTTGTCGCATTTTCGCTCTTGTGACAAGCAACAGTAGTTGCTGTCTGAGCGTTCGATGCCGAAGAAGAGGAAAACTTTGCGATTTGATTGAAAAAAAGAGGATTTTGAGCTGCAAACTGGTGCCATATGACCTAGACAATAAAATGAAAGGTGGAGGGCTGCTTAGATTCAAACAATCCGTACATTTTTATTATTGAACAGGGAAAAAATGATTTTAACTCCTTTTTATCTCTCGATATGTATATATGTTTCTCTCTCTCTCTCTCTCTCTCTCTCCTCTCTCTCTCTCTCTCCTCATCTCTCTCTCCTCTCTCTCTCTCTCTCTCTCTCTCTCTCTCTCGCCTGTATCTGCATATTATAAACATAATGTGTCTAAATACATATCATGTACTCGTGCGCTCTAATAAGTTCGTGTGTGAATGGCCGTGCGTTTGCATGTATGTGTTGAAAGTGTGTGTGTGTGTGTGTTGTGTGTGTGTGTGTTGTGTGTTGTGGTGTGTGTTGTGTGTGTGTGGTGGTGTGTTCGTGCATGCGTGCGTGTGTGTGTATGTATCTTGATCCGGAATGACCTTCTCTCTCTTCACTGAATGCCTACTAGTGACACTTCAAAATCCAGCCTCCAGACATACTTATTTCAAATCTAAGATTTCCCATTCTGTTTCATCTCATATCTGTCCCTGCCTTCAACAGCCAAAATTCCCATCACCCGGCCAAAGTGTATAACCTTCATGTGTGTGTGTGTGTGTGTGTGTGTGTGTTGTGTGTGTGTGTGGTGTGTGTGTGTGTGTGTGTGTGTGTGTGTGTGTGTGTGTGTGTGTGTGTATGTGTGTGTGAGAGAGAGAGAAGAGAGAGAGAGAGAGAGAGAAGAGAGAGAGAGGAGAGAGAGGAGAGATTTCAATTGTAAAAACTATTTTATGATTTTTTTTGTATGTATAAGAATAGGTTGAACACAAGCGCTTTGATATATTCTTACAAGATAAAGCGCCATATAATTTACATATTATTAGTATTATCATTGATATTATTATTTCATTTCGTGTTGTTTAAAGCCCTACTGACCATGAATGTCATATTTTGACTGTCACCTTACTTTGTTTCAATAACTGTAACAACTTCCACTTCAATTTAAGATGAAAACCTCCTAATCCTCCTTAACTCTCTTCACGGTGTAAGGGATTTTACGTGTGTTTATATTATGCTGCATATAAACGTTGCTCAACTGTATTTAGCGTTTTGGACACATTATATGTGCGAAGTAAAGCCTTCACTGTATCTGATGGCAATATTACCTCCCATTCATAGGCTAACACACACAGTTACATTCCTTTTCATTGTTTGACATTGCTCAGAAGTTCAGATAAAAGTTTGTATCTGATGGAAATAAAGCAGCAATTTTTATATAGAATTGTAGACTCGACTGTTTACCTGTCTGAAACGAGTACAGGGTGAAATTGAGTATTTAGAATAAGCATTTCTGCTATTTCTGAACTAATTAGGAAAAAACACCTTTACAGTTTGAAACTGTTAGTTTCAATAAAAGGTTGTAAAACTATAAATGCAGCAACTTAGCTGTGAGCTATAGGAATTTGTGATCTCTATGAGGATCACACCCTAACTTCTAATCCTCTGAAGTTTGGAGGAGATGTGTTGTCTATCTTCCCCTGTTTGTGCCTTTATTTTTTCAATATTATTTTTGGGATGGGTACCTAGAGAAGGAGGGAGGAAGGGGTAACTTGGAGGGCAGGGAAATAGGGGTGGGGGGAGAAGGGTAGCTTGGGAGGGGTAGCATGGGAAGAGATACAGGGGTGGGGGGGAGTACAGGGGGGGAAGGGGTGAACAGGGGAGTGGGGGGGAGGAGGGAGAGTACAGGGGGGGGAGCTTGGGAGGGAGTACAGGGGGGGGGTGGGCTTGGGGAGTGCGGGGAGGTGGGGGGGGGGGGGGGGGGGGGGGTTAGCTTGGGAGGGGAAGTACAGGGGGGGGGTGTAGCTCGTTGGGAGGGAGTGAAGGGGGGGTAGCTTGGGGGGGGGAGAGGGGAGCTTGGGAGGGGAGTAGGGGGGGGTAGCTTGGGAGGGGGGAGTACTGGGAGGGGGTACTCTTGGGGGGGGGTTGTAGCTTGGGAGGGGAGTACAGGGGGGGGGGGGTAGAGGTAGCTTGGGAGGGGAGGAGGGGTAGCTTGGGGAGGGGAGTACAGGAGGAGGGGGTAGCTTGGAGGGGAGGGGTTACAGGGGGGAGGGTGTAGCTTGGGAGGGGAGTACAGGGGGGGGGGGGGGGGGGGGGGGGGTGGGGGGGGGGAGGGAGGAAGGAAGGGTAGCTAAGGTCAGTTGGGGAGGCACAGATTCATTGTTTCCACGCTAATATTGGCACCATAATCGTAAGTTTATGTCAGCAAACTGGCTAGCTGTCACTCTGCACGTCAGAATTTAATCCTTGACGGCTGTGCCATAACGAAATTTGACAAGACTTTTCTACATCCGTAGACAAGACTACAAGACTTTTCTACATCCGTAGACAAGACTACAAGACTTTTCTCACACTCGTACACACACACACACACACACTACACACACACACACACAAACACCGCCCCCTCTCCCCCCCACCCCTCACCCCCCACCCCCCGACACACACACACCTCCCTCTTCCCCCCACCCCACCCCCACCCCACACACCACCCCATCCCCCCCACACCCACACCCACCACCATCTCACAAACAACCACGCTACCACCCCCCACCCCACCCTCCTCACCCCACCCCTCAAACCAGCACGAACACAAAAAAAACCCAACCTTAACAAATAACCCCACTCTCACCCCACCACCCACCCAACCCACCCACCCCCACCCCCTCCTCCCTCCTACCTCCACCACCACCCCCTCCTCCTCCTCCCCTTCCCCTCACACTCTACAACCTTTCATTTCGCTCGCTGGCTGCTCACTCACTAACCGACAGATAAGGTCGCCGTAACCGCCTGCCGAGTCCAACTGAGCCACCAGGGTCTGAGTACATCGGATGGCAACGGCGTCGCAATCGGGGTCTCCAGTACCCCTGCCGATGCGTGGGGGCTCTTTTTTTTTGCCTGGGAGAGCCCAACGCCATGAATGTGTTTTAAATGGTAGGGGTGGGGGGGGGTTATGGTGGGGGGAGGGGGGGGGGGAAGGGGTGGGGGGGGTTTGGTGGGGGGAGGGGGGGGGGGGTAAGGGGGGGGGGGTTTGGGGGTGGTGGGGTGGTTGGGTTTTGGGGGGGGGGGGCAGTGGGGGGGGGTGGTGGGGGTGGTGGGGGTGGTTGGGGGGGGGTATTGGTGGGGGTGGTTTGTGGTGGTGGTGGTGGGGGTTGGTGGTTTGGGGGTGGGGGTGGGAGGGGGTTTGGTGGTTGGTTTGGTGTTGGGGGTTGTGGTGGTGGTGTGGTGGTTTTGGGGTGGGGTGGTGGGGTTTGGTGGGGGTTTTTGGTTGGTTTTGGGGTTTGGGTGTTTTTGTGGGGGGTGTTGGTTGGGGTTTTTGGTGGGGGAGGTAGGGTGGGGTTTTGGGGGTGGGGGTGGGAGTTTTGGGGGGTGGTGTTGGGGGTGGTAGTGGTGGTTTGGTGGGTGGTGGTTTGGTGGTTATTTGGTAGTGGTGGTGGGGGGAATGGTTTGTGGTGGTGGGGTGGGGTGGTGTTGGGGGTGCTTTGGTGGTGGTGGTGGTGGTGGTTTGGTGGTTTGGTGGTGGGGTAGGAGTGTTTGGTGGTGTGGTAATGGTATGATGGTGGTGGTGGTGGTGATTGTGGAAGGGTGTGGTGGTGGTGGTCTTGGTGGTCTTGGTGGTCTTGGTGGTGGTGTTTGAATGTTGTGGTGGTGGTTTGGTGGTGGTGGTGTCGGTGGTGTTGATGGTTGTGGTGGTGGTTTGGTGGTGGTGGTGTCGGTGGTGTTGATGGTTGTGGTGGTGGTTTGGTGGTGGTGGTGTCGGTGGTGTTGATGGTTGTGGTGGTTTGGGTGGTGGTGGGTGGTGTCGGTGGTGTTGATGGTTGTGGTGGTGGTTTGGTGGTGGTGGTGTCGGTGGTGTTTATGTTGGTGATGGGATGATGAGGTGGTGGTGTGGTTTGGTGGTTGGTGGAGGTGTATTTCTGATGTTTGTTGTTCTTGTTGTGTAGGGAGGGAAGGGGAGGGGGGGCGGGGAGAGAGAGGGTTGAGAGAGACAGACAGACAGAGAGACAGAGACAGACAGACACACAGACACAGAAAAAAGTGAGTGTGTGAGTGTTGTGTTGTGCCTGATTTACAGTGTGATAAGAATACAATACAACACAATACAAAAGAAAAAAAAACTCGAAAAAGAAAAAAGAACAGCACAACAACAACAACAGCAACATTATCATCAACAACAACAACAACAATAGCAACGACGACAAAAAACAAAAACATTAATAACAACAGCAACAATCATCAACAACATCAACAAACACCCTTACCATCGTCACAACCATCACCATCACCACCAACTCACACCAATCAACCACCTCCACAACCACCAACCACCACCACACCACCACCACAACCACCACCACCACCACAACCACCAAACCACAACCACCCACCACAACCACCAACAACCACCTCCACCAACCACCACCACAACCACCAACAACCACCACCACCAACCACCACCACCACCACCACCACAACCACCACCACAACCACCCACCACAACCATCAACAACCACCTCCACCAACCACCACAACCATCACCACAACCACCAATCACCACCACCACAACCACCAACCACCACCACCACAACCACCAACTATCACCACCACCACCACCACCATCCACCACCACAACCACCACCACTACTACAACCAACATCACCCAACACCACCACCCACCACCACCCTCAATCCCCTCCACCACCACCATCACCACCACCCACCCTCATCACCATTTATCACCGCTCACACCACTACACTACTATCCACCATCACTCCCCACCAACACCCAACACCCACCACCACCACCCTCACTCCCCACCACCAACAACCACCTCCACCACCACCACCACCACCCCCAAACCATCACCACCGCCACCAACCATCCCCACCCCCACCACTACCCCCATCACCACCATCATACCACCACCATCACCCACCCTTCCCAATCCTTCTTCCTTTTGTTTTTTGGTTTTTTCTACTACTTACAGAAAAAGTTCTTCTCAATGTCCTCTCTCTCTTGTCCAAGTAGGTCACGGGTCAGCTGGCGATATCCGCGGTCACATTGGTCTAAGTTGTCGTCTGCGCAATCCTTGTAGATGTCCAGTAAACTGACCAGTGCACACAAACACATATACACATGCATACATGCGCGCGCACGCACACACACACACACACAAGTGCGCGCGCACATACACACACACATAAAATATAAACAAATAAATTATATATATTTGAAGTTCAGGACAGCACATACATATTACATGCGTGCATGCACACACACACACACACACACACACACACACACACACACACACACACAACACAACACGCGCGCGCGCGCGCGCGCGCGCGCACAACACACACACACATATACACACAAAAGTGCTCGCGCACATACACACACATAAAAAAAAAACCAAATAAATTATCTATTTTCGAGTTCAGGACAGTACACACATATTACATGCGTGCATGCACACACGCGCGCGCGCGTGCGCGCGCACACAGAGACTTACACACACTCACACTCACACACACACACACGCGTTAAATCCTGTTCCGCTTTTCGTAAGAGTAGGCCATTGTGTGCCGGTGGGAACAGATGACAGGATTTTCAAAACCGCAAACACACGGGTACTGGATGTAAAAAAAAGCACATAAGTGCTTATTCCATTATCCTCGATATAAAAGAATAAAATAAAAATTTTAAAAATAAACACAACACACACACAAACAATAAATTATGAATATTCAAGTTTAGGACGACACACACGCAAACACGCATGCAACGCACGCACGAGCGCGCGCACGCACACACAAATAACACACATATTCACACACACATACATACACTTACACCACACACACACACACACACACACACCACATCACACACACACAACACACACACACAACACAACACACACACACACCGCACACACACACAAATCCCAATGTACATAATTATATATATATTTATTTATTCATTTATATCGAGGATAATGTGTTTTTTTACATCCAGTCCCCGTGTGTATGCGGTTTTGTAAATTTTGTCATCTGTTTCCACCGGCACACAATGGCCTACTCTTCCGAAAAGCGGAACAGGATTTACCGTGTGCGCAAGATGTTCTGCATGCGTTCGAACACGTGGGCTCGGTTTATAGTGTCATCCGCATGTACATAATTATATTCAAGCTCAAGACAGGTCCCATCTGAATGACTCCCAACTTCGTTCGACGACTCGCTCAATTTTGATCCTTGACTAAGATAACAATTCTCTCTCATGCCGAAGTCGGATGTGCTGGGCCTGACTTGCCAGGCGCTTAACGGCAGCGTGGTGACGCATTTTCGCTCATATGACAGACGACAGTAGTAGCTGTCAGAGCGTTCGACGACGAAGAAGAAGCCATTATCATCATCATGAGTAGTAGGTGATGTCCTAAGGCAGACAGGCAGACAGACAGACAGACAGACAGACAGGCAGGTAGGCAGGCATACAGACAGACAGACAGACAGACAGGCATGCAGGCATGCAGACAAGACAGGACAGACAGACAAGACAGACCAAGACAGACCAGACAGACAAGACAAGACAAGACACACAGACATACAAAACAGACAATAAAGACAGACAGACAAGACAGACAAGACAGACAAGATAGACAGACAAGACAGACAAACAGACAGACGGACAAGACATACAGACAGACAGACTCACACTCGCATGGCCCATTCACAGAGGTGGCTTTGGTTGCGTTGCATTTTTCAATGGCAAACAGACAAGGATTTTCTGTAAAAGCAACACAAAAAAACACACACACAAAATCAACAAACATACATACATACATACACATAAAGAAAAAGGTAAAATAAAGAAGGAGAGAGAGATAGAGAGGCAGGGAGAAGGAAGGGGGAGGGAAAGAGAGAAAGAGAGAAAGAGAGAGAGAGAGAGGAGAGAGAGAGAGAAGAGAGAGAGAGACAGACAGACAGACCCGACAGACCCGGCAGGCAGGCAGGCAGACAGAAACTAATTAAAGAAATAACAACTCCCAGCGTGCCAACATGCATACATGAAAATAATACGCGACTCACCTACTCACAGACACATACATACATACATACATGCATGCATACATACATACATACATACATACATACATACATACATACATACATGTATGCATGCATACATACATACATACATGTATGCATGCATACATGCATACATACATACATGCATGCATACATACATACATACATACATACATACATACATATATACATGCATGCATACATACATACATACATACACACATGCATACATTCATACATACATACATTTATGCAAACAATGCATACATACATACTCCCCCTCCCCCACCCCAAACACACACGACACCCCTCCACACCCACACCCACCCCCCATATAAACCCCTACACACTTACAACATACAAACACACACAAAACTCCCCCTCCCCCCCCGTCCCCCAAACCACCACCCCCACCCCCACCACCCCACACACAAAACAACCCCCTCCCCCCCCCCCCCCCCAAAACAACACATCACACCCACACTACACCCACCCAATCCCCATCCCCCCCACACACAACACAACAAACCCCCCCCCCCCCCCACTACAAAACACCCATAAACCCCCCCCACCCCCCAAACACACAACACCCCCCACTACACACACCTCATAACCCCCCCCCCCCCCCCACACACACACACCTACTAACAACCCCCCCATCCCCATCCCCACACACACAACACAACACAAACCCCCCCCCCCCCCCCCACACACACACACAACAAAAATAACAACCATAACCCACCCCCATACACACAACCCCACCACCCCACCCCCCCACACACAACAAAACACCCCCCCCTTACTACACACAAAACCCCATCCCCCCCCTCACTCACCACACAAACCCCACACACACACACAAATCCCCCCCACACACAACACCCCCCCCCCCCCCCACATCCATCCCCGCCCCCCCCCCCCCCCCCCACACACAACATCCTCCCCCCCACACACACAACCCCTCTCCCCACACATACACACACAGCACACACCTACACACACTACACCCTACTACCCACCCAAAAAACACACACAAAAACACACACACACATCACCACCCCCCCACCCCCACCCCCC
>CM054168.1:3210118-3212618 GCA_028751875.1 Rapana venosa | reverse complement strand
CCCCACCCCATCCCACCCCACCCCACTCCACCCCACTCCACACCACACCACCCCACCCCACCCCACTCCACCCCACCCCACCCCACTCCACCCCACTCCACCCCACCCCACCCCACTCCACTCCACCTCACCCCACCCCACCTCACTCCACTCCATCCCCACCCCATCCCACCTCACTCCACCTCACCCCACCCCACCCCACCTCACTCCCCTCCACCCCCACCCCACTTCACCCCACCCCCACTCCACCCCACCCCACCTCACTCCACTCCACCCCACCCCCACCCCATCTCACTCCACTCCACCCCCACCCCACCCCACCCCACCAAAGCACACCCCTCCCCACCCCACTTCACCCACCCCACCTCACTCCACTCCACTCCACACCACCCCCACCCCATCCCACCCTATCCCACCCTACCTCACTCCAACCCCACCCAACCCGATTCAACCCCTCCCCACCCTAGTCCTTACGTAAAGGACAGGCTTGAGGACTTTGAGGACCCACTCTGTTGATGACCAGGTTCCGGACAGTCTCCAGCATTACCACGCCGTCGATGACGTCACAGCCACGGCTGACGTCAGCCGCGCAGCCCACCATGACGTCAGCCAGCCTGCCAGCATTCCGAGTTGGAGACAGAAAGGGATGTTGGTTTATTGTTTGTTGGTGTTGTTGTTGTTGTTGTTGTTGGTGGTGTTGTTGTTGTTGTGATTGCTATTGATGGTGGGGTTCTGTTATCTGTTTTATTACACCACCACCACCACCACTACCAACACCATCACCACCAACCACCATCACCACCACCAACCACCATCACCATCACCAACACACCAACCACCATCACCATCGCAGCCACCACCACCACCACCATCACCACCAACCACAACCACAACCACCACCACCACCAACCATCACCACACACCACCACCAACTACCATCACCACTACCACCACCAACCACCACCAACATCACCAACACCCACCCCCCACACACACACACACCACCACCACAACCACTAACCACCACCACGAACCACCACCACCACCAATAACCACCACCACCCCCACCACCACCACCCCACCAACACCATCACCAACCACCAACAACAACCATCACCAACAGCCACCACCACCACCACCAACAACCACCACACCACCACCACTACCCCACACACACACCACCACCACCACCATCAACCACCACAAAAACCACCACCACAACCATAACCACCAACCATCACCACCACAACCAATCACCACCAACATCACCAACACCACCAACCACCAACAACAACTACCACCACCACCACCACCCCACCACCCCACACATACACCACCACCAACCACCATTACTACCACCACCACCACCACCACCACTACCAACCACCACCAACCAACACCATCACCAACCACCAACAACAACCATCACCAACAGCCACCACCACCACCATCACCACCACCACTACCAACCACCACCAACCAACACCAACCACCACCACCAACCACCACCAACCACCACCACCACCACCCACAAACCCCCACCCCCACCAACCCCCCCCCCCACACACCACCACCACCACCACCACCAACACCAACACCAACCACCACCACCATCACCACCAGCCCTCCCCCCCCCCACACACACACCACACCACCACCAACAATAACAACCACCACCACACCCCCCCTCACCCCCCCCCACCCCTCACCCCCCCCCCCACCCTCCACCACCCCCACACCACCACAGTCATACCGACAGATCCGTGCTGTGTTGCCGCCAGCGGTTTGCAGGCCAGAAAAGTAAGGCCCCGCACACTGCCTGTTCAGGGCCTCCGTGCATGGGGAGGCTGCCGGAAACCCCGGCTGCTGTCCTCTCCCTGACCTCAACACTCCTGGAACACCATCAGAACAGGTTTTTTTCTTTTTTTTTAATTTAATTTAATTTTTTTATTTCGAGGATATTGGAATAAAGCTTTCGTGTGTTCTTGTTTTGTTTTTTTTAAACATCCAGTCCCCGTGTGTATGCAGTTTTGTTAAATGTTGTCATCCCGTTCCCATCGGCACACAATACTACTACTACTACTACTACTACTACTACTACTAATAATAATAATAATAATAATAATAATAATAATAATAATGATAATAATAATGTATGGAATTTATATAGCGCTGAATCTTGTAAAGCAACAAATCAAAGCGCTCAGATTACTTTTTTCTCCCGAGGATAATGGAATAAGCACTCATTGTGTTTTTCTTTTTAAATCCAGTCCCCGTGTGTATGCAGTTTTGTCCAATTTTGTCATCTCGTTCCCACCGGCACACAATGGCCTACTTTTCCGGAAAGCGGAACAGGGTTTTAAACGTGTGCGTAAGATATTCTGCGTGCGTTCGGCACACGGGGCCTCGGTTTATAGTCTCATCTGAAAGATTTTTGGGGGGAGAGTGGAGTCTGCACTGATGTTAACTCCAGAGGAAAAAATCCTCTTGAACGGGAATC
>CM054168.1:3192618-3202618 GCA_028751875.1 Rapana venosa | reverse complement strand
CCTGTTCAAGTTGTTTGTTATATCCTCCATTAACCCCAAAAGGGATAAAGGAATTAAATCTTTAAATCTTGAATCTTTAATCTTGTGTTGCAGGTTGTATCCCTAATAACCTCCCCGTCCACCCCACTACCTACCCTGACGGGCTGATACCCGGGGTAGCATGAGACGGATGTTTCACATGTTCGCTGATGTGTGGAGTGGAGAAGGAACCCTTCTCTTTTTGGTTTTTGTTGTGTTCTTAGTTGGACGTTCACGGCTGTTGATGATGTTCTGCACTGGCGCAGTGTATATATCGTTTGTGTGTGTGTGTGTGTGTGTGTGTGTGTGTTCGCTCGCTTCGCCCGACTTGGATTGTGTGCGGTGATTGTTTGTATACGTGCAAACATGCGGAGTGTGTGTATTGTATTAAGCATGTGAGTATGGTGTGAGTTCGTGTGTGTTGTACTTTGGTGTGCGCGAGTTAGTGTGTGTTGGGGTGTGCGTAGTGTGTGTGTGTGTGGCTTGAGTGTATGTGTTGAGAGTGTGTGTGTGTTTGTGTGTGTTTTGCGTGTGCGCTTGAGTTGTGGTTTTGCGAGTGTGTGTGTGTGTGAGTGTTGTGTTGTGTGTGTTACCTTTCATGTATGTTTTATTCTTTTATTTTTTTTGTTATTGTGAGAAAGTGGAATAAAGCATCCTGTCCCGTGTGTATGCAGTTTTGTTAAATTATTGCATGTGTGTGTGTGTGTGTTGTGCTGCGACGCGGCGTTCCGTGTTTTATTCTGGATTTTTTAATTACTCATTAGTGATGTGTCTCTATGTGAGTTACCATCCTACCTATTGTCAAAGAATTCGCGGCTCTTGGTTATATTGTTGACTTTCAATGTTCACCAACGTAAATTACAGTTCTTCTTCTTCTTATTATTCTGCTTCTTTTCTTCTTCTTCTTCTTCTTTCTTCTTCTTCTTTCTTCTCTTGCTTCTTCTTCTTCTTCTTCTTCGTCTGATTCATTTCTTCTTCTCTTCTTCTTTTCTTCTTCTTCTTCTTCTTCTTCTGTCTTTTTCTTCTTCTTCTTCTTTTCTTTATTCGTCGTTGTCGTCGTAGTCGAACGCTTAGGACTGCCAACTATTGTTGTCTGTTATGTGAGCTAAAAATGCGATCACGCTTAGCCGTTAAGCGACCTGGACAAGCAGGCCCAGCGCATCATCCGACTTTCCTGGTCATAAGAGTGAATTGTTTTCTTCGAAAAGTATTTTTGGGAAAAAAAATAAAAAAAGATGCAGGAGAATGGACCAAGAAGGCAGAAAATAAGACAGGAAGGGAAGGTATGACAGGAAGAAAAGGAACGGGGCAGAAAACAAGTGAGGATTAAAAAGAGGAATTTTTCCTTAGCACAGACTTTCCAGAAGGTTGGGGGGTGGTATTTATTATGACAGGACCACCACCCCCCTGGTATCTCAATAGATGAATGAAGTATATGGATAACTTTATCGTTAAAGAAAATGTGACGTGTAGTGGAATGCAGTCACGATTATGAGTATTAGAGGAATTTTATTTGTTTTTTTTGTCAGTAGTGAGGTTGTGATGTCAATTAGGGAATCTTTCGTCTTATTCTGATTTTCTTTTCTGTTTTTGAGTTTCTTTGTTGTTTGATTGCCTGCTCCGCTGTTTTTATTTGTTCCGCTGTGTTTAATTGTTCGTTGTTTTAATTGTTCCGGTTTTTTTAAAAATGTTTCCCTTGTTTTAATTTTTTAAAATTTTGTTGGCTTTTTATGTTTTCTTGGTGTTTGCCACCATTCTTTATGCTGTTTGGGTGGGTGGGGGGTGAATGGAAGGAGTCATTAGAACAAAAAAGGTAGAAAATATAAAGCCCTTAGGTGATTAGCTCATTGATGGTCATTATTATTATTTTTCATAGTTTTAAAAAAATGTGTATTTTTTTTGTTTATTAATAATTATTATATATCGTTGTTGTTGACTATAGAGTACTTATGATTTGTTTTTTAATATTTGGGAATTGTTTTATTATTATTTTATTGCTATTTATTATCTTTGTATGGACATTGAGTAGTAATTATTCATCTGGCAACTAATCAAAACAACCGAATAATCAATGAGGAGTATGTGTTGTGTGTTTTATTAATTTTCTTTATTTTTTATTTTTTTCTTTTATTCGTGGATAATGGAATTAAGCAATTGTGTGCTTTTTTACATTCTGTCCCCGTGTGTATTGGGTTTTGTAAATTTGTCATCTGTGTGTTCTTTGTGTGTGTGTGGGTGTGTGTGTGTGTGAGAGAGAGAGAGAGAGTGATGAGAGACCTGTGTAGAGAGTGAGTTTGAGAGTGGGAGAGAGAGAGAGAGAGTGAGAGAATTTAAAAATGACAAACCTATCATGGAAACATGAAAATCAAATAAGAAAAAAAATAGTAACTCACATCTGTTACAGAAGCACTTTGAAAATAGGAAATATAAATCAATATTTTGTTTTCACGCAGATAAATGGATCCCAACAATCTTTATTGTTTAAACGAAGACAAAATCCCGAAAAAAGAAATGGGGAAAAAAAGGGGGGGGGGGGGGGGGGGGGGGGGGGGATCGTGAGATAAAAGAAACCGAAATAAATTAAAATAAAAAATAAAAAATCGGTTTGAAGGGAATGAAAATCCATTGATTACACGAGTGCAATTTGGCCGCACGTGTATAGTCTCTCTTTGAAGACGTAACTTATTTTTCTTATGCATGTTCTCTCATTATCTTCTCCTCTCTTCTCCCGTAAGTCCTAAGGAGTCTTTGGGGCACTTCACTGCACTGACTTCACTGGAAGTTTATCTGGCGCTGTCTTTGGGCAAGTTTAGATACTAGCGGCGGGAGGCCATCATCCCTCTCCGGTATGGAAGCTTGCTGGGTACTCCGTGTTGTTTCTGTAATCCACGAATCCTGACATAAATTATGGGGATCGACAGTGTACATATTTGATCTTCTCTGCGTATATATGCATGAATCAAAGTAGCACTGCAAGTCTGCGCTTTTTAAAGTAGCTTGGGATATCGTTAAAAAAACAAGTCTCACTTATTTTCCTGCTGGGGCCTGTAGAGATTTGAACGCACGACTTTATTCATGGTTCTACATGGTTGTTAAACGAATTTAGCCAATAGCATATTGTTCCGGCTCCAAATACGACACGCTCGCACGTACGCAGACAAACACACACAACTCACACACACGCACGCACGCACGCACGCACACACACACACACTCTCTCTATCTTATCTTCTCTCCTCTATCTCTCTCTCTCTGTCTGTCGTCTCTCTCTCACACAAAGATACATACATCGGGCGATCGCGTCCGCGCGCGCGCGCACTCACTCAACACACACTACTCCACACACTCACTCACACACATCACTTATCTCTCTCTATCTCTCTCTTCTCTCTCTTCTCTCTCTCTCTCTCACACTCACACAACCACCCACACACACTCACACAACACACACTCTGACACATCCACGTGAACGGCGTCGCGCCGCACATGCACTCACCACCACACACCTCACGCGCGGCGCCCACCCATGCACACACACACACACCTCAACCTCACGCGCGCGCACACACACGCACACTTTTTTTTCTTTCGGAGGAAGACATAAAACTGAGATCCTGTGTGCGAGATGCAAGACAGAACATCATGCGACTCACATTTAAACTAGCTCCGCTATTTAGAACAGTTGGCCTTCGTGTTGTGCCAGTGCGAACGGATGCCAAATTTTCAATCCTAACCTACACTACAAGGGAACGTGATGTGAAAATAGAACTTTAAGTGTTTATTCCCTTCTTTGAAAGAAAAGAATTTGAATGTATTTGCAGAGAGATAGAGAGGAGAGCTTTAAATTTTATTGATTTATTTTGTATTCAATTTATTTATTTTTTTTTTTTTTGGGCTTTTTTTTTTTTGGGGGGGGGGGGGGGTGGGGGGAGATAATTATTGAATGAATACGCAAAAAGAAATCAAATAGAGAAATAATACCACATTAATGGTTACAGAGTGTCAGTCTATAAATGGGCGATATATTTTATATAGATTTATATATATATTTTTTATATATTATTTATTTAGATATATAATTTACCCATCAAAACAGCTCCTCCCATTTAAAAGCAGAAATCGGTTTAATTGGTACATAATCTGAATGTAAAAGGCAGTTGCAGAGATTAGTGTCCTTAGACTACATTGTCGGCTATTGTTTCCTCTTGAACCAAATCTACTATGCATTCGTCATTTTTTTTTCATTTCTTTTTTTTCTTGGTCTTTTCTTTTCTTTTTATTGTATTCCTCGTAAGTCACGCAAGATTTATTGCGTAAAATTCGGGCTGCTCTCCCATAGGGAGATAGCGCGTCGCCACAAGAGCAGCGCCACCCAGTATTGTTTTTTTTCTTTTACTGTCGGCAAACTGTGTTCGTTCCCTATAATGTGTAACTTTTCCTCACAGGAATTTTTACCAGGGACCAACTTCTGGCAGTTGGGTTTTTCTCGGGCGCTAAGATATGTGGTAACACAGGGACCTCGTTTAATGTCTATCTGAAAAAGGACTAGCACCCAGACCATCATGGTCCATTAGATGGGGGAAAAGTTTGGGGTAACAAACGGGATTCGACCATCCGCACACTTCAGACCCGGATTTTTCGCTTTCTAGGCAGTGCGATACTCTAGTCCACCGATTCACTGGGGGACGGACTAGCCTAGTGGTTTAGAAACATTGCGCTGCATCTGAAGACCGGGTTTCGGATTCCGTTCAAGGAGGATATTTTCCCTGGTGTTACATCAGTGCAGACTCCACTCTCCCCCAAAAGTCCTTCGGTATGAGACTATAACCGAGGTTCCGTGTTGCGAACGCACGCATGAACATCTTGCGCACACGTTAAATCCCTGTTCCGCTTTTTCGTGTAAGAATAGGCCATGGGTGCCGGTGGGATGGGAACAGATGACAGAAATTGACAATTACACATACACACGGGGACTGATGTTAAAAAGCTCATATGTGCTTATTCCATTATCATCGATATAAAAGAATAAATCAATCCAACAACAAAATTAGCACACACTGTTTTATAGGCTAGCAAATAGCTGCTTGCCAGATCATTCAAAGTGTTTTGAAAATTGTGTCTCTTGGGCGCAAATAAGTTAGTGTGGCGTGCACATGCATTAAGGGAATGCGCGCATGCACGCAAGACGCACACACACCACACAACACACACTCACAGACATGAAAGAGACACACACACACACACACCACACACACACATGCACACACACAAAAAACACCACGAGTGCGTGAGAGAGAGACTCGAGAGTAGAGAGAGAGAGAGAGAGGAGAGAGAGTAGAGAGAGAGAGAGAGAGAGAGTAGAGAGAGATGAGAGGTATTAACCATCCAATGTCATCGCTATACATTTTCATCAAACCATGGGATGTACCGTTGTGTTTCTTTTTTTATTATTTTGCCAACCTGAAAAAACACAGAACAATTAGCATACCAAAGCAACCATAGCTTTCGCTTCTTATACTTGCTGTTGATGCTGCTGATGCTGTTATTGATTGCTGATGTTATTGTTGTTGTTGTTGTTGATGCTGTGGTGTTGTTGTGTTTGTTGTTGATGATGCTGTTGTTGTTGCTGCTGTTGTTGTTGGTGGTTGCTGCTGCTGCTGTATTTGTTGTTGCTGTTGTAGCTGCTGCTGCTGTGGTTGTTGTTGCTGTTGTTGTTGCTGATGTTGTTGTGCTGCAGTTTGTTGTTGTTGTTGGTGTTGTAGCGGCTGCTGCTCTGTTGGTGGTGTTGCTGCTGCTGCTGGCTGCTGTGTAATTTGTTGTTGCTGCTGCTGCTGTTGTTGTTGGTGGTGGTGGTGGTGTTGCTGCCTCGATGTTGCTTTTGTTGTTGTTATTTTTGTTGTTGCTGCTGCTGTGTTATTGTTGTTGCTGGTGTTGTTGTATTGTTGTGCTGATGTGCTGTGTGTTGTTGTGGATGCTGCTGCTGCTGCTGATTTGCTGTGTTGTTGTTGTGTGGTTGGTGTTAGTGCTGCTTCTGAGCTATTGTTGGTAGTGTTGATGTGGCTGTCTGCTGTTGTGTTGTGCGTTAACCAGCTTAACACTTCTGGGGGTCAGTACGCAGAACATGCACTTTTGTCTCATCATCATCCCACTGGGAATAATCTCTGTGAGACTTTAGTTACACACGCTAGATGAGAAGTGTGTTTATTTGTTGTTGTTTTTGTACATGTATGGATGTTTTATTGTAGGGCCTACCGTGTTCATTGTATGGCAGGCAGTATTCTGATTCAGAGACAAATTATTTTCTGCCTCCTGGAACGGAGCTGATAATATTGTTGTTATGTATGAGTTGTCATGACTGATGACTGAATCAACAATAATATTTGAAATTTATATCAAACATCAACAATAATCGTTTAAGTTTTTCGGACTGACAAAAACCTCGATTTAAACATGATAATAATTATAATAGACAGCGAAAAAAACGTGCCCCAAAAATTCTCTATCTTATTATATATAGATAAAAACCATCTCTGAAATGTATGTAATTATTAATATTTTAAAAAAATTTAAATTTGTTGTTGCGTTTTTTCTGACAGATTGCTCTCACGGTGGAATCATAGATTGTACACAATAACAAATATTATTATTATCATTCTTATGATGTCAATCTTTGTGCCAACACATTCAGGACAAGAGAAAAGAAGGTCTGCATGAACAGTGAACGGCGATATTGTCCACTATCATCTGTAACACTAGCGATCATTTGGCAAGATATTCTAAGGCGCTCTCTCTCTCTCTCTCTCTCTCTATCTCTCTCTCTCTCTCTCTCTCTCTCTCTCCACTCACACACACGCACGCACCCACACACACACACTCACACACTCTAACAACATCGGGTATAATTATTCCTTGCATAGGATTGTCTTGTCTTGCATTTTCCATTTTAACGGATGCATTGTTGGTGTTTTTCTTCTTCTTCTTCAAACAGATGCTTCTACATCCTGCGTGAATGGCGTTGACGAACTTTCTCGATTCGAGGACGTTGTATCGGAGGAGTGGACGTCATCACTGATTGACGTCAACTGTTATCTTGCAGGTTTCTTTCACGTCTGTACCGCCCATTGTTTTCGAATTCTGAAAGGGAAAACAGGAGATAATTGGAAAAGGTAAAAAAATATGTCATCTTTTGTTTCCGTTGTGTGTGGATTTCATTTCATTATTTATTGTGATATAGTGTATTGTGTTTTAAGCAACTTTGTCTCCCTTCCTCCCTCCTCACTTCATCACCCATCTTGTCTGTCTGGTCTGTCTGTTTCCTCTCATCTCCCTCTATCTCTGTCTGTCTCTCTCTTTATTTCTTTCTCTTTCTTTCTTCATGTATAGATCTAACCACTATTATCTAATCGTCTGGTTTTTTAGTCTTCAAAACAACAGTATGGACGATGATAATATACTACTTGTAGTAATAGGTGTAGTAGTTAGAATAGTTGTTGTTGTTAGTAGGTAGTTGTTGTTGTTGCTGCTGTTGGTAAATCATAAACTACAAAAATTAAGATGATAATAACATTAATAATTATATGATTATTCTTGGTATCAAAAGATGAAGAAGAAGATAAAGACAACAACACCAACAAATACCACCAATTAAGTTCGGGTACTTTGTGTGAAGTGCAGCTTTTGGGGGTCATGAGTTGTGGCTGAATCGGGTTAATGCGAAGAAAACATAACATACAACAACAATAATGATGTGATAATAACTACACAATATTAATATTAACGATGAGTTTGATTATATTAAAAAAAATATTACTTTATTATCATCAGAAGAACAATAATGATATAATAAATAATAACAAAAACAAACATCAACATTCAATTAATAACAATAACAATGTTGATGATATAAAGAAATAAACCAATACAGTGCAATAAACAAACAATCACCGCGATCTCCCAGTCCTCCCAAGCTCCTTCCTCCTCGCACGTCCACCCCCACCCCCAGCCATTATCACTGCCATCCCCCTCCACCCACTGATGCTGCTGCTGCTGCTGCTTAGCTGTCGATGGTTTCCTGGCAACGCTTGGAATAGCGTCATCAGTCCCTGTCCATAGCGCCGTATATGATTGCCAGCAAAACGTCATAGCCACTTCTTTCGTCTTCTATTGCGGGGGGGGGGGGGGGGGGGGGGGGGGGGGGGGGGGGGGGGGGGGGCACACGCGTGATGTGACAGTTAAAGAGTGTGTTGAGCTGTTGTGCGGTTCGTGTGTGGGTGTGTTTATTTTGTATCTTTTTAAATAAATAAACTTTTATATCCGGAGGATAATGAGTGTTAGTGTTCGTTGTGTGTGTGTGTGTTTATTTTATTTTTTTATTTCTAAAAAAGTCTTTTAGGATCGAGGTATAGGATAATAGAAAGTGTGTGGTGTGTGTGTGAGTGTGTGTGTATGGGGAGGGGGGATGCGGGTTGGGGGGAGGAGGAGAGTGTGTGTGTGTGTGTTTTGTGACGGAGGGGGGGGGGTGGATAGTGGTGGTTTGGGGGTTTATGGGTGAGGGGGTATTGGTAAGTATGTGTCTGTGTGTGTTTTGGGGGGAATGAGTCGGTTGGGGAGGGTGAGGTTCTTAGGGGGGGGGGGGGGATCAGTGGTGGTTTGGGACTCAATGAGGTTGTAGATTCGGCACTCCTCTTCTCCACTGTTGACGTGCGAAGCTTAAGAGTCGGCAGCAGAATTACGAATTAAAAAAGAAAAATACATAAACAATGTTCAACTGATGGGAAAGTACTCTGGCCTGTAGGGTAATCAGTTTTCTAAACACTGTTGCTTCCCTGACCATAGTTTGCCTCAGTTTGTATGTGTTGGGCTACTTTTCTTTGAGTGTTGACCGGCGTATTCTTTGGGATTGCGGGGCTCGCGTAGTGTTATGATTTTAAAAACAAAAATTGTATAGGGCAAAATGTGACATAAGATATTTTCAGCCAGCTTCAGTGGAACTTTAACTTTTGGTGAAAAATCTTTCACTTTGGTTTCATTGTTGAATGGTCTGTTCAAGCCATGTAAGATGTGCAGGCTAAAATTTTCAAAAAACTCTTTTACTTTTCAGGATTCAGTTACATATTTGAAATTTTCTAAAAAATAATTACAGTACTATTGAAAACTGTTTAACATGTAAAAAATAAACAGAATATAACTTTCAATGGTGTATAATTTGTATTTCTTTATTATGATGGGGTAAATCTGCTGAATTTTTAAAATATAGCCAAAGTCGCGCCACACAAAATGGCGGGATCCATTTCTTACTGCGACTCCATTAAGTGTGGGGGGTGGGGGGGGGAGGGGAGGATAAGTATGTGTATGGATGGGGTGGGTGGTGGAAGAGGTGAGGGGGTGTGGTGGAGATGGGAATGGGGTTGGAGTGTTTGTCCTGTGTGTCTGTGTGTGTGTGTAGAGAGGTTAGAGGGGAGATATTGACGGATAGATAGATAAACAGTCAGAGAGATAGTTAGATAGATAGATAGATAGTTAGAGAAGAAGAGACAAGTATAAGTTAAAGGTTTATTTCCAGATGGTAAATGGAATAAGCAATGGATTTCCTTTAATTTTAGACCCAGCTATATATTAGACAAAAATAACATACTAATGATAAGGATGATGATGTTAAACAATGTAATAATAATGATAGATGGAATTATATAGCGCTATTTCTTGTAAAAACAATATCAAAGTGCTTTGCGTTTGCGCGCGCGAGCGCGCCGCGCGCGCGCGCTTAGTGTGTGTGTGTGTGTGCCGTGCAGGGTATATGCATAGCATTTGATACATTTCTTGCTTCCCTTTTTCCCCCCCCCCCCCTCCCTCTCGCACACTTACCACCAAATTAGGAACCACGATCTTTATCTTCCTATTGCAATGCACCCCCACCACCACCCCCGCCAAAAAAACAAAAACAAAACAACAACAACCTAAGAACAAAACACCCAACCAACCA
>CM054168.1:3177618-3190118 GCA_028751875.1 Rapana venosa | reverse complement strand
TCGTTCGTCTTCTTCTTCTTTTGTTCTTCTTGTTCTTCTTCTTCGTCTTCTTCTTCTTTTCTTCTTTTTCTTCTTTCTTCTTCTTCTTCTTTCCTTCATTCTTCTTCTTAATCTTGTCTTCTCAATTCCTCTCGGTTGCCTGCAAAAATTTGTCTTCTTCACCCTCTTTTATTTCTTCTTCTTCTTCTTTGCCTCGGAACTGTTTATGTTTTTGTTAAGTTGAGATTCTGTGGGTGAGAAGATTGTTGGATGGACGTATGACAGTAAACATATAAGCGGGTGTCTTCATAACTCAGAGCTGCGTCTGACTCCATGACAAGTGAAGCGCTATTGAACGTTGATCAGATATGGGGGTGTGCTTAGAATAATTATGATGTTCCTGGCCCCTATGTTAGCTGCACAAACCACAGGCACCAACTGAATGGCCACGACGTGACCGAGCAGCAGTGAGGGGCCCTCTGGTTGGATAGTCCTCATGAACGCCCAACATTGAATGAGCTCCTGTGTAAAGTGACCCAGCAGCAGTGCAGGGCCCCTCTGGCCTGTGTGACCTACGAGGCGGCCCAACTCCAAATTGATGAAGCTTCTTTATGACTTGTCGAAATCAGGGGCCGTACAAGGGAAAGGGGAGAAGCGATAGCTCAGGGTCAGAGCAAGCATTTCCCCAAAAATGTAGATTTAAACAGCATGGAGCGTTGGTTACCAGTTGGATGGGTGACCGTTTGCCGGCTCCTTGGGTTAGTACTGTGCCAGTGTTCACCCAGCTGTTAATGGGTACCTGCTTCTCTTTAGGTTAAGGGAAGCGAAGGTAAAGCACGCGAGGGAGGGAGGATGGGCGCCGCCGCACTGCAATATGCTTGGCCTAGAGGAAGTCAGAGACGTCTGACGTTCTCGCTCCACTACGACCTTATAGGTTATGGGAACACCTTTACTTTTTTACAGGTGTTGTTGAGAACGAGTACGAGTCGTGGATGATGTGATGAGGTATGGAACGAGTTGGCATGTGAACAGCTCAGGAACTGGCGCATAGGTGAAAACTAGGGGTGGAAAAACCCATACGAAACTGATGAGGGGGACGGGATGTAGCCTATTGTTTGAACATTGCGCTCGCAGATATGACGACCCCGGGTTGATCGATTCGATCCATGGGGAATCTTTTCTCCTGGATGTTAACCTTCAGGCAGAGTCCACTCTCCCTCCAAAAAGTCCTTCGGGGGTGACTGTATAAGACGAGGAGGCCCCGTGTGCGAACGCTCGCAGAACTGCTTGCGCCGGTACAGGTTTTAAAAATAAAATTTATTTTCCTGTGGCGCTTTTCGGAAGAGTAGCCATTGTGTGCCAGTGGGGGGAAAGATGACAGAATTTACGAAACCGCATCACACGGGAGCTTTTTTTTTTCAGATGTTTAAAAAAAGGCACAAAACGTCGAATGACTTATGGTCCATATATCCTCGATATAAAAGACTGATAAATAAAAATAATGAATGCTAATAGATAGAATCATATAAGTAAATGAGAACAAACAAACGCAAATGAATAATTTATAAAACGCATTAGGTAAATAAAACGAACAAATGGAGCGAGCCTATAAAACCTTTATCACGGGGAACAAAGATTTTAAGAACGTTATTGAACAAACCAGATCCCTGCGCGTGGGAATGGCGTGGGGTGGGAGGGAGAGGGGGGGGAGAGGATTGGGTGGGGGGAGGGTGAGCTGTCAGGAGTATATAGATAGACATACCCACACATTGTGGTTAATAATTCCGGTGCTAGGAATTCTCTCTCCTCTCTCTCTACTCTCTCTCTCTGCTCTCTCTCTGCTCTCTCCTCTCTACTCTCTCTGTGGTGTGTGTGTAGTGTTTGAGTCTCTCTCGCTGCTGTCTGTCTCTGTGTGTGTCTCTCTGCGTCTGTATGTGGTCTCTCTCTCTCTCTCTCTCCTCTCTCTCTCGCTCTCTCTCTCTCGTCTCTCTGTCTCTCTCTCTCTCTCTGCTCTCTTTCTGAGATGTAAGAAAAAGGCATGTAATGCTTAATGTTAATACCCTCTGAGAAAAAATATCAAAATTGTTCTGTCTCTCTCTCTCCTGCTCTGTCTTCTCTCCTCTCTCTCTCTCTCTCTCTCTCTCTGCTCTCTCTGACTCTCTCTTCTCTCTTCTCGCTCTCTCGAGGCGTGTGTTAAATAGAACGCTCTGTTCTGTGTACAAATAATGTTTGTATCAACTGGAATTTAAATATGACTTTGTTGTATACAGATTGTTGATAGTAAAAATGTGTTAATAAATATTTACGCAGTCAAATAGCAGTTGAGTTCTGTAGTTGCATAGTCCAGACTTGATCACTGTGGTTCATGATTCACTTGTTAATCGGCCCGTTTTGTTGTTAGTTTTGGTTATTTTGATTTTTCTTTTTTTTTAGTGGTTTTTTTGTTGGTTGAGTGTTTTTCTTTCTTCCATTATACTAGAGGGTACTATAATATACCATTATGTTGATTCCCCTCCTTCCCCAACGACCATGTATTGTGGCCTATGGCCAGTGTACATAGTTTAAACACGTATTCACGCGTTCAAGGCGTTTCTCTTCTCTCTGCTTTGCCTCTCTCTCTCTCTCTCTGTGCTGCTCTGTCTGTCTGTCTGTCTCTGCTCTCTCTCTGTGTCTGTCTATCTGTCTGTCTGTCTGTCTCTCTTTCTGCGTCTCTCTCACTCTCGCTCTCTCTATCTCTCTTTCTCTCCTTCTCTCTCCTCTCTCTCTCTCTCTCACTCTCTCGCTCACTCTCTTTCTGCCTTGTTCCTTGCCTACCTGAGTCACCACGCCTGCCTCCTTCTTGTCTATTTTCTGCTGTTTGGGTCCATGGTATCTGCCCTTTTGTTTTTTCTGCCAGAAGACATTCTCTCTGTCATTGTCGAGTCGGTTGCGTCGGGCCTGGACGTGAGTGTCAGGCGCTTATCGCGAGCGCAACGCATTAATTTTGCTCATACGACATGACAAATAGGTGTTGGTCTGATAGCGTTCGACATAAGAAGAAGAAGAGGAGAAGAAAGTAGAAGAGAAGAAAGAAGAGATTCTGAAGATTCTGATAGAAGAAGGGAGAAGGAAGAAGAAGAGGGAAGAAAAGAAGAAGAAGAAACCTGTTTTTCATGAGGAATTATCAGTGTAATGTTTTCAAAACAAAATTAGCTAAGTTGGTGTAAAGCCAGACTTTTAACAATGCGAACACGAGATTGTTCTTCTTTTGATGCCAATACTTTTCCATAAATTCTTTTGCGCGCATCCTTTTCGTGCGACACATTAAAGATTCGTGCACCAAGAAATGTAAAGGGTGTGTGTTGTTGTGCGTGTGCGTGCGTAGTGCGTGCGTGGCGGTGTGTGTGTGTGTGTGTGTGTGTGTGTGGGTGCTGTGTGTGTTGTGTGTGCGTGTCTGTGTTGGTGGAGGGAGTGTGGCTGTGCGTGTGTGTGTACGTGTGTGTGTGTGTGTGTGGTGTGCATGCGTGCGTGCTGTGCACGCCAAACAATTATAGTCTTTGTCTTTGTCTGTGTCGGGCTGTCTGTTTTTCTGTCTGTATATCTGTGTGTGGTTTGTTGTGCGTGCGATGCGCTGCGCACGCCAAAATCTCTCTCTCTCTCTGTTTCAGTCTCTCTGCCTTCTCTTTCGCTCTGTCTCTCTCTTGATGTGTGTGTGTGGGTGTGGTGTGTGTGTAATGAGTGATGGTGAGAGTGTGTGTTCTCAGTGTGTGTTTTTGTTGTAGGTTGTGTGAGGTATTGTGTGCTGTATGTGTGTGTGTCATTTGTAATAAGGTTTGTTATCTTGATGCAATGAACTCTTGCCAATTTCAGTTACTGATAGTATTCATGGTTTTTTTCTTGGTGTGTATTGCTGTGTAGTTTATTCTCCTGTTCAAGTTGTTTGTTATATCCTCCATTAACCCCAAAAGGGATAAAGGAATTAAATCTTTAAATCTTGAATCTTTAATCTTGTGTTGCAGGTTGTATCCCTAATAACCTCCCCGTCCACCCCACTACCTACCCTGACGGGCTGATACCCGGGGTAGCATGAGACGGATGTTTCACATGTTCGCTGATGTGTGGAGTGGAGAAGGAACCCTTCTCTTTTTGGTTTTTGTTGTGTTCTTAGTTGGACGTTCACGGCTGTTGATGATGTTCTGCACTGGCGCAGTGTATATATCGTTTGTGTGTGTGTGTGTGTGTGTGTGTGTGTGTTCGCTCGCTTCGCCCGACTTGGATTGTGTGCGGTGATTGTTTGTATACGTGCAAACATGCGGAGTGTGTGTATTGTATTAAGCATGTGAGTATGGTGTGAGTTCGTGTGTGTTGTACTTTGGTGTGCGCGAGTTAGTGTGTGTTGGGGTGTGCGTAGTGTGTGTGTGTGTGGCTTGAGTGTATGTGTTGAGAGTGTGTGTGTGTTTGTGTGTGTTTTGCGTGTGCGCTTGAGTTGTGGTTTTGCGAGTGTGTGTGTGTGTGAGTGTTGTGTTGTGTGTGTTACCTTTCATGTATGTTTTATTCTTTTATTTTTTTTGTTATTGTGAGAAAGTGGAATAAAGCATCCTGTCCCGTGTGTATGCAGTTTTGTTAAATTATTGCATGTGTGTGTGTGTGTGTTGTGCTGCGACGCGGCGTTCCGTGTTTTATTCTGGATTTTTTAATTACTCATTAGTGATGTGTCTCTATGTGAGTTACCATCCTACCTATTGTCAAAGAATTCGCGGCTCTTGGTTATATTGTTGACTTTCAATGTTCACCAACGTAAATTACAGTTCTTCTTCTTCTTATTATTCTGCTTCTTTTCTTCTTCTTCTTCTTCTTTCTTCTTCTTCTTTCTTCTCTTGCTTCTTCTTCTTCTTCTTCTTCGTCTGATTCATTTCTTCTTCTCTTCTTCTTTTCTTCTTCTTCTTCTTCTTCTTCTGTCTTTTTCTTCTTCTTCTTCTTTTCTTTATTCGTCGTTGTCGTCGTAGTCGAACGCTTAGGACTGCCAACTATTGTTGTCTGTTATGTGAGCTAAAAATGCGATCACGCTTAGCCGTTAAGCGACCTGGACAAGCAGGCCCAGCGCATCATCCGACTTTCCTGGTCATAAGAGTGAATTGTTTTCTTCGAAAAGTATTTTTGGGAAAAAAAATAAAAAAAGATGCAGGAGAATGGACCAAGAAGGCAGAAAATAAGACAGGAAGGGAAGGTATGACAGGAAGAAAAGGAACGGGGCAGAAAACAAGTGAGGATTAAAAAGAGGAATTTTTCCTTAGCACAGACTTTCCAGAAGGTTGGGGGGTGGTATTTATTATGACAGGACCACCACCCCCCTGGTATCTCAATAGATGAATGAAGTATATGGATAACTTTATCGTTAAAGAAAATGTGACGTGTAGTGGAATGCAGTCACGATTATGAGTATTAGAGGAATTTTATTTGTTTTTTTTGTCAGTAGTGAGGTTGTGATGTCAATTAGGGAATCTTTCGTCTTATTCTGATTTTCTTTTCTGTTTTTGAGTTTCTTTGTTGTTTGATTGCCTGCTCCGCTGTTTTTATTTGTTCCGCTGTGTTTAATTGTTCGTTGTTTTAATTGTTCCGGTTTTTTTAAAAATGTTTCCCTTGTTTTAATTTTTTAAAATTTTGTTGGCTTTTTATGTTTTCTTGGTGTTTGCCACCATTCTTTATGCTGTTTGGGTGGGTGGGGGGTGAATGGAAGGAGTCATTAGAACAAAAAAGGTAGAAAATATAAAGCCCTTAGGTGATTAGCTCATTGATGGTCATTATTATTATTTTTCATAGTTTTAAAAAAATGTGTATTTTTTTTGTTTATTAATAATTATTATATATCGTTGTTGTTGACTATAGAGTACTTATGATTTGTTTTTTAATATTTGGGAATTGTTTTATTATTATTTTATTGCTATTTATTATCTTTGTATGGACATTGAGTAGTAATTATTCATCTGGCAACTAATCAAAACAACCGAATAATCAATGAGGAGTATGTGTTGTGTGTTTTATTAATTTTCTTTATTTTTTATTTTTTTCTTTTATTCGTGGATAATGGAATTAAGCAATTGTGTGCTTTTTTACATTCTGTCCCCGTGTGTATTGGGTTTTGTAAATTTGTCATCTGTGTGTTCTTTGTGTGTGTGTGGGTGTGTGTGTGTGTGAGAGAGAGAGAGAGAGTGATGAGAGACCTGTGTAGAGAGTGAGTTTGAGAGTGGGAGAGAGAGAGAGAGAGTGAGAGAATTTAAAAATGACAAACCTATCATGGAAACATGAAAATCAAATAAGAAAAAAAATAGTAACTCACATCTGTTACAGAAGCACTTTGAAAATAGGAAATATAAATCAATATTTTGTTTTCACGCAGATAAATGGATCCCAACAATCTTTATTGTTTAAACGAAGACAAAATCCCGAAAAAAGAAATGGGGAAAAAAAGGGGGGGGGGGGGGGGGGGGGGGGGGGGATCGTGAGATAAAAGAAACCGAAATAAATTAAAATAAAAAATAAAAAATCGGTTTGAAGGGAATGAAAATCCATTGATTACACGAGTGCAATTTGGCCGCACGTGTATAGTCTCTCTTTGAAGACGTAACTTATTTTTCTTATGCATGTTCTCTCATTATCTTCTCCTCTCTTCTCCCGTAAGTCCTAAGGAGTCTTTGGGGCACTTCACTGCACTGACTTCACTGGAAGTTTATCTGGCGCTGTCTTTGGGCAAGTTTAGATACTAGCGGCGGGAGGCCATCATCCCTCTCCGGTATGGAAGCTTGCTGGGTACTCCGTGTTGTTTCTGTAATCCACGAATCCTGACATAAATTATGGGGATCGACAGTGTACATATTTGATCTTCTCTGCGTATATATGCATGAATCAAAGTAGCACTGCAAGTCTGCGCTTTTTAAAGTAGCTTGGGATATCGTTAAAAAAACAAGTCTCACTTATTTTCCTGCTGGGGCCTGTAGAGATTTGAACGCACGACTTTATTCATGGTTCTACATGGTTGTTAAACGAATTTAGCCAATAGCATATTGTTCCGGCTCCAAATACGACACGCTCGCACGTACGCAGACAAACACACACAACTCACACACACGCACGCACGCACGCACGCACACACACACACACTCTCTCTATCTTATCTTCTCTCCTCTATCTCTCTCTCTCTGTCTGTCGTCTCTCTCTCACACAAAGATACATACATCGGGCGATCGCGTCCGCGCGCGCGCGCACTCACTCAACACACACTACTCCACACACTCACTCACACACATCACTTATCTCTCTCTATCTCTCTCTTCTCTCTCTTCTCTCTCTCTCTCTCACACTCACACAACCACCCACACACACTCACACAACACACACTCTGACACATCCACGTGAACGGCGTCGCGCCGCACATGCACTCACCACCACACACCTCACGCGCGGCGCCCACCCATGCACACACACACACACCTCAACCTCACGCGCGCGCACACACACGCACACTTTTTTTTCTTTCGGAGGAAGACATAAAACTGAGATCCTGTGTGCGAGATGCAAGACAGAACATCATGCGACTCACATTTAAACTAGCTCCGCTATTTAGAACAGTTGGCCTTCGTGTTGTGCCAGTGCGAACGGATGCCAAATTTTCAATCCTAACCTACACTACAAGGGAACGTGATGTGAAAATAGAACTTTAAGTGTTTATTCCCTTCTTTGAAAGAAAAGAATTTGAATGTATTTGCAGAGAGATAGAGAGGAGAGCTTTAAATTTTATTGATTTATTTTGTATTCAATTTATTTATTTTTTTTTTTTTTGGGCTTTTTTTTTTTTGGGGGGGGGGGGGGGTGGGGGGAGATAATTATTGAATGAATACGCAAAAAGAAATCAAATAGAGAAATAATACCACATTAATGGTTACAGAGTGTCAGTCTATAAATGGGCGATATATTTTATATAGATTTATATATATATTTTTTATATATTATTTATTTAGATATATAATTTACCCATCAAAACAGCTCCTCCCATTTAAAAGCAGAAATCGGTTTAATTGGTACATAATCTGAATGTAAAAGGCAGTTGCAGAGATTAGTGTCCTTAGACTACATTGTCGGCTATTGTTTCCTCTTGAACCAAATCTACTATGCATTCGTCATTTTTTTTTCATTTCTTTTTTTTCTTGGTCTTTTCTTTTCTTTTTATTGTATTCCTCGTAAGTCACGCAAGATTTATTGCGTAAAATTCGGGCTGCTCTCCCATAGGGAGATAGCGCGTCGCCACAAGAGCAGCGCCACCCAGTATTGTTTTTTTTCTTTTACTGTCGGCAAACTGTGTTCGTTCCCTATAATGTGTAACTTTTCCTCACAGGAATTTTTACCAGGGACCAACTTCTGGCAGTTGGGTTTTTCTCGGGCGCTAAGATATGTGGTAACACAGGGACCTCGTTTAATGTCTATCTGAAAAAGGACTAGCACCCAGACCATCATGGTCCATTAGATGGGGGAAAAGTTTGGGGTAACAAACGGGATTCGACCATCCGCACACTTCAGACCCGGATTTTTCGCTTTCTAGGCAGTGCGATACTCTAGTCCACCGATTCACTGGGGGACGGACTAGCCTAGTGGTTTAGAAACATTGCGCTGCATCTGAAGACCGGGTTTCGGATTCCGTTCAAGGAGGATATTTTCCCTGGTGTTACATCAGTGCAGACTCCACTCTCCCCCAAAAGTCCTTCGGTATGAGACTATAACCGAGGTTCCGTGTTGCGAACGCACGCATGAACATCTTGCGCACACGTTAAATCCCTGTTCCGCTTTTTCGTGTAAGAATAGGCCATGGGTGCCGGTGGGATGGGAACAGATGACAGAAATTGACAATTACACATACACACGGGGACTGATGTTAAAAAGCTCATATGTGCTTATTCCATTATCATCGATATAAAAGAATAAATCAATCCAACAACAAAATTAGCACACACTGTTTTATAGGCTAGCAAATAGCTGCTTGCCAGATCATTCAAAGTGTTTTGAAAATTGTGTCTCTTGGGCGCAAATAAGTTAGTGTGGCGTGCACATGCATTAAGGGAATGCGCGCATGCACGCAAGACGCACACACACCACACAACACACACTCACAGACATGAAAGAGACACACACACACACACACCACACACACACATGCACACACACAAAAAACACCACGAGTGCGTGAGAGAGAGACTCGAGAGTAGAGAGAGAGAGAGAGAGGAGAGAGAGTAGAGAGAGAGAGAGAGAGAGAGTAGAGAGAGATGAGAGGTATTAACCATCCAATGTCATCGCTATACATTTTCATCAAACCATGGGATGTACCGTTGTGTTTCTTTTTTTATTATTTTGCCAACCTGAAAAAACACAGAACAATTAGCATACCAAAGCAACCATAGCTTTCGCTTCTTATACTTGCTGTTGATGCTGCTGATGCTGTTATTGATTGCTGATGTTATTGTTGTTGTTGTTGTTGATGCTGTGGTGTTGTTGTGTTTGTTGTTGATGATGCTGTTGTTGTTGCTGCTGTTGTTGTTGGTGGTTGCTGCTGCTGCTGTATTTGTTGTTGCTGTTGTAGCTGCTGCTGCTGTGGTTGTTGTTGCTGTTGTTGTTGCTGATGTTGTTGTGCTGCAGTTTGTTGTTGTTGTTGGTGTTGTAGCGGCTGCTGCTCTGTTGGTGGTGTTGCTGCTGCTGCTGGCTGCTGTGTAATTTGTTGTTGCTGCTGCTGCTGTTGTTGTTGGTGGTGGTGGTGGTGTTGCTGCCTCGATGTTGCTTTTGTTGTTGTTATTTTTGTTGTTGCTGCTGCTGTGTTATTGTTGTTGCTGGTGTTGTTGTATTGTTGTGCTGATGTGCTGTGTGTTGTTGTGGATGCTGCTGCTGCTGCTGATTTGCTGTGTTGTTGTTGTGTGGTTGGTGTTAGTGCTGCTTCTGAGCTATTGTTGGTAGTGTTGATGTGGCTGTCTGCTGTTGTGTTGTGCGTTAACCAGCTTAACACTTCTGGGGGTCAGTACGCAGAACATGCACTTTTGTCTCATCATCATCCCACTGGGAATAATCTCTGTGAGACTTTAGTTACACACGCTAGATGAGAAGTGTGTTTATTTGTTGTTGTTTTTGTACATGTATGGATGTTTTATTGTAGGGCCTACCGTGTTCATTGTATGGCAGGCAGTATTCTGATTCAGAGACAAATTATTTTCTGCCTCCTGGAACGGAGCTGATAATATTGTTGTTATGTATGAGTTGTCATGACTGATGACTGAATCAACAATAATATTTGAAATTTATATCAAACATCAACAATAATCGTTTAAGTTTTTCGGACTGACAAAAACCTCGATTTAAACATGATAATAATTATAATAGACAGCGAAAAAAACGTGCCCCAAAAATTCTCTATCTTATTATATATAGATAAAAACCATCTCTGAAATGTATGTAATTATTAATATTTTAAAAAAATTTAAATTTGTTGTTGCGTTTTTTCTGACAGATTGCTCTCACGGTGGAATCATAGATTGTACACAATAACAAATATTATTATTATCATTCTTATGATGTCAATCTTTGTGCCAACACATTCAGGACAAGAGAAAAGAAGGTCTGCATGAACAGTGAACGGCGATATTGTCCACTATCATCTGTAACACTAGCGATCATTTGGCAAGATATTCTAAGGCGCTCTCTCTCTCTCTCTCTCTCTCTATCTCTCTCTCTCTCTCTCTCTCTCTCTCTCCACTCACACACACGCACGCACCCACACACACACACTCACACACTCTAACAACATCGGGTATAATTATTCCTTGCATAGGATTGTCTTGTCTTGCATTTTCCATTTTAACGGATGCATTGTTGGTGTTTTTCTTCTTCTTCTTCAAACAGATGCTTCTACATCCTGCGTGAATGGCGTTGACGAACTTTCTCGATTCGAGGACGTTGTATCGGAGGAGTGGACGTCATCACTGATTGACGTCAACTGTTATCTTGCAGGTTTCTTTCACGTCTGTACCGCCCATTGTTTTCGAATTCTGAAAGGGAAAACAGGAGATAATTGGAAAAGGTAAAAAAATATGTCATCTTTTGTTTCCGTTGTGTGTGGATTTCATTTCATTATTTATTGTGATATAGTGTATTGTGTTTTAAGCAACTTTGTCTCCCTTCCTCCCTCCTCACTTCATCACCCATCTTGTCTGTCTGGTCTGTCTGTTTCCTCTCATCTCCCTCTATCTCTGTCTGTCTCTCTCTTTATTTCTTTCTCTTTCTTTCTTCATGTATAGATCTAACCACTATTATCTAATCGTCTGGTTTTTTAGTCTTCAAAACAACAGTATGGACGATGATAATATACTACTTGTAGTAATAGGTGTAGTAGTTAGAATAGTTGTTGTTGTTAGTAGGTAGTTGTTGTTGTTGCTGCTGTTGGTAAATCATAAACTACAAAAATTAAGATGATAATAACATTAATAATTATATGATTATTCTTGGTATCAAAAGATGAAGAAGAAGATAAAGACAACAACACCAACAAATACCACCAATTAAGTTCGGGTACTTTGTGTGAAGTGCAGCTTTTGGGGGTCATGAGTTGTGGCTGAATCGGGTTAATGCGAAGAAAACATAACATACAACAACAATAATGATGTGATAATAACTACACAATATTAATATTAACGATGAGTTTGATTATATTAAAAAAAATATTACTTTATTATCATCAGAAGAACAATAATGATATAATAAATAATAACAAAAACAAACATCAACATTCAATTAATAACAATAACAATGTTGATGATATAAAGAAATAAACCAATACAGTGCAATAAACAAACAATCACCGCGATCTCCCAGTCCTCCCAAGCTCCTTCCTCCTCGCACGTCCACCCCCACCCCCAGCCATTATCACTGCCATCCCCCTCCACCCACTGATGCTGCTGCTGCTGCTGCTTAGCTGTCGATGGTTTCCTGGCAACGCTTGGAATAGCGTCATCAGTCCCTGTCCATAGCGCCGTATATGATTGCCAGCAAAACGTCATAGCCACTTCTTTCGTCTTCTATTGCGGGGGGGGGGGGGGGGGGGGGGGGGGGGGGGGGGGGGGGGGGGGGCACACGCGTGATGTGACAGTTAAAGAGTGTGTTGAGCTGTTGTGCGGTTCGTGTGTGGGTGTGTTTATTTTGTATCTTTTTAAATAAATAAACTTTTATATCCGGAGGATAATGAGTGTTAGTGTTCGTTGTGTGTGTGTGTGTTTATTTTATTTTTTTATTTCTAAAAAAGTCTTTTAGGATCGAGGTATAGGATAATAGAAAGTGTGTGGTGTGTGTGTGAGTGTGTGTGTATGGGGAGGGGGGATGCGGGTTGGGGGGAGGAGGAGAGTGTGTGTGTGTGTGTTTTGTGACGGAGGGGGGGGGGTGGATAGTGGTGGTTTGGGGGTTTATGGGTGAGGGGGTATTGGTAAGTATGTGTCTGTGTGTGTTTTGGGGGGAATGAG
>CM054168.1:3150118-3152618 GCA_028751875.1 Rapana venosa | reverse complement strand
TCATCATCATCATCATCATCATCATCATCCTTCTTCTTCTTCTTCTTCTTCTTCTTCAGAATTCTTCTTCTTTTTCTTCTTCTTCTTCTTTTTCTTCTTTTTCTTCTTCTTAGGTGGTGGTAGGGGGATGGGAGGGAGGGTGGTTCTGTGTGTCTTGTCTGTCAGTGTGTCTGTTTCTGTTCGTCCGTCTTTGTGTTCTTCTCTGTTCGGGTCTGTTTCCATTTGAGTATCTGTCTCGTGTCTGTGTTGTGCCTTTGTGCTGTCTCTCTGTCTGTCTGTCTCTGTCTGTCAGTCTATCTATCTGTCTGTGTGTCTGTCTGACTGTTCATCATCGTCGATGCATCATCATCATCATCATCATCATCATCATCATCATCATCATCATCATCATCATCATTCTTCTTCGTCTGTCTGCCTGTCTGTCTGTCTGTCTCTCTCTCTCTCTCTCTCTCTCTCTCTCTCTCTCTCTCCTCTCTCTTCTCTCTCTCTCTCTCTCTCTCTCTCTCTCTCCTCGATCTCCCCTCTGTCTCTCATTAACCTACTTGCTGCATCAACAAGTCATCATCGTCGTAGTCACCATCGTCATCTTTATCATTATAATTTCCTTTTCAATAAGGTTTGGTAATGTTGTTGTTTTTATTGGGGTTTGTTTTTTTTCTCTTAGATGGCTTCACGAAAAAAAAGCAAGTATTTTGCTTATTCAATGTACCATATGGAAATAAAAGTTTGACTTTGACTTTGAACAATAACGAACCACATTCCATAGTTTTGGAAACAAAGTTATATATCCACCCTAAGCTATCTGCCCTTTCTCCTCACCTCCACCCCCTCTCTCTCCCCCTCTCTCTCTTTCTGTCTCTGTCTGTCTCTCTCTGTCTCTCTCTCTCTCTCTCTTATATTAAATGTATTAAATATTGGTTAAAATTAGTCAGTATGCATGAAGGGAGACTACCTGCCCAAGCTTATAAAACACTAGTTGATCTAGACAGCCGAGGTAAAATAACTTGGGCAACAAATATCCGCAAGTGTTTAGATAGTTATGGGTTTTCATGTGTGTGGAATAATCAGGGCGTAGGTTGTATCAAAAGTTTTTTTATTTGTTTTAAACAGCGCATAATAGATTGCAGGTGGCAAGAATGGACCAGTCATATTGAGAATAGCGATCGGTTTTCATTGTATAAGCTTTTGAAAACAAATAACCTTACAGAACCATATATTGAAATGAATGTAAACAAGTTTATTAGATGTGCGCTGACTAAATTTAGATTTGGTGTCTCTGAAATAACAGTTCATAGTCAAAGATATAGAAAAGGTGCGAAAAACTTGATATGTCCTATGTGTAGACTTGATGAAGAGGATGAAGTCCATTTCATTTTTTCTTGTCCAGCACTAGATGACTTAAGAAGAGACTATATTCCTGAGAAATATTATCGCAGACCAGCTCACTTTAGAATGATTACACTCCTGTCTTCCAAAAATGAAAATGTCATGAAAAATCTTGCTATGTATATCTATAAGTCTTTAAAAAGGAGAAGTAGTTTGATCTCATAACACAGAAAACACGTGTAACTTGGTGTGTATGTACTAAATTGTAGTTAGTTGGATAAAGATGTTTGTGTGCTTGAGTATAACATTATTATATATGTGTGTCATTTTGTAAACCCCTTCAAATGGGGCTATGGCCTTTCTTGAATAAATATCGTTCTCTCTCTCTCTCTCTCTTCTCTCTCTCTCTCTCTCTCTCTCTCTCTCTCTCTCTCTCTCTCTCTCTCTCTCTCCTCCTCTCTCTCTCTCTCTCTCTCCTTTTTGAATGTTTTACAGATATCTTCATTGTGGCGTACTTGTGAGTTTACGAAAGTATGAAAACTTTCTATTATTTTACTACATTATGATTAAAAGAAACATAATTATTACTCATATTTGATTTGATGTGATCTGATTTGATCTCTCTCTCACTCTCTCTCTCTCTCTCACTCTCTCTCTCCGCCTCCTCTCTCTCTCCCTCCCTCCCTCTTCCACTCTCTCTGTCTCTCTGTCACACACACACACAACACACACTACACCACACACACACTAACACACACACACACACACACACACACACACACACACACACACACACACACACACACACACACACACACACACACACTACAGCAGGTGGACAAAAACCTCGAACAGTCTTAGGTTCAATTCCAACCCAACACACACACACTCTCTCTCTCTCTCTCTCTCTGTCTGTCTGTCTGTCTGTCTGTCTGTCTGTCTCTCTCTCTCTCTCTCTCTCTCTCTCTCTCTCTCTTCTCTCTCTCTCTCTCTCTCTCTCTCTCTCTTATATCACTAAGGGCGGAGACTGGATGTAAAAAAGCACATGGATGGTTATTCATTATCCTCGAAATAAAAGAGTTTGTCATTGTCACTACACACATACACTACACTACACCACACACACTACACCACACACATACACACATACACACCCAAAACAAAAACATACACA
>CM054168.1:3146233-3149618 GCA_028751875.1 Rapana venosa | reverse complement strand
AAAAATTTTTTTTTTTTTTTTTTAATTTTTTTTTTAAAAAAAATTTTCCAAAAAAAAACCCCCCCCAAAAACCCCCCCCCAAAAAAATTTTTTTTTTTTCCCCCCCCAAAAAAAAAAAAAAAACCCAAAAAAAAAAAACCCCCCCCCCCCTTTTGTAAAAAAAATTTTTAAAAAAAATTTTTTTTTAAAACCTTTTTTTTTTTAAAAAAGGGGAAAAAAATTTTTTTTTCCCCCTTTTTTTTTTTTCCCAAAAATTTTTTAAAAAAAAACCCCCCAAAAAAATTTTAAAATTTGGGAAAAAAAAAGGGGGGGCCCCCCCTTTTTCCCCCCCAAAAAAAAAAAAAAAAAACCCCCGGGTTTTTAAAAAAAAAAAACCCCCCTTTTTTTTTTTTAAATTTTTTAAAATTTTTTGGAAAAGAAAAATTTTTTAAAACCCCCCGGGGGGGCCTTTTTTTTTCCCCCCCCCCAAAAAATTTGGGGCCCCAAAAAAGGGAAAAAAATTAAAAGGGGGAAAAAAAAAGGGGGGGGGGGGGGTTTTTTTCCCCCAAACCCCCCAAAAAAAAATTTTTTTTTGGGCCCCCCCCTTTTTGGGGGGGGGAAAAAAAAAAAATTTCCCCGGCCCCAAAAAACCCCCCGGGAAAAAAAAACCCCGGAAAAAATTTTTTTTCCCGGGTTTTTAAAAAAAAAATAAAAACCGGGGGGTTTTTTTGGGGGGGGGGGGGCCCCTTTCTTTCCCCCCGGGGTTTTGGGGAAACCAACAAAAAAAAAATTTTTTGGGGGTTTTTTTCCCGGGGTTTTTTTTTTTTTTTTGGGGGAAAAAAAAGGGGGTTTAAAAAAAACCCCCCCCCCAAAAATTTATAAAAAAAACCCCCCCCCAAAAAAAAAAAGGGGGGGCCCCCCCCCCCAAAAAAAAAAAAAAAAAAATTTTTTTTGGGCCCCAAAATTTTTAAAAAAAAAAAAAAAAATTTTTTGGGGAAAAAATTTTTTCCAAAATTAACCCCCCCAACCCCCCCCCCCCCCCAAAAAAAAACCCCCCAAAAAAAAATTTTTAAAAAAATTTAAAAAAAAAAAACCCTTTTTTAAAAAAAAAAAATTTTTTTAAATTTTTTTAAAAAAAGGGGGAAAAAAAAAATTTTTTTTTAAAACCCAAGGGGGGGAATTTTGGGAAAAAAAAAAAAAAATTTTTAAAAAATTTTTTTTTTAAAAAAAAAAAAAAAAAACCCCCCGGGGGGGAAAAAAAAAAAAAAAAGGGGTTTCCAAAAAAAAAATTTTTAAAAAAAAAAAATTTTAAAAAATTTTAAAAAAAAAAAAAAAAAAATTTTTAAAAAAAAAACCCAAAAAAAAAATTTTTTAAAAAAAGGGGGAAGAAAAAAGGGGGGTTTATTTTTTTTTTAAAAAAAAAAAATTTTTTAAAAAAAAAGGGGGGTTTTAAAAAATTTTAACCGGGGAAAAAAACCCCCCGGGCCCGGGGGGGGAAACTTTTTTAAAAAAAAAACCCAAAAAAAAAATTAAAAAAAAAACCCCCCAAAAAGCCCCCCCCCCCCCCCCCAAAAAAACCCCCAAAAAAAAAAATCCCCCCACCCCCTAAAAAAAAAAAAAAAAAAAAGGGGGAAAAAAAAAAAAGGGGGGAAAAAAAAAAAAAAAAAAAAAAAAGGGGGGAAAAAAAACCCCCAAAAAAAGGGTTTTTTTTTGGGGGGGGGGGGGAAAAAGGGGAAATTTTTTAAAAAGGGGGGAAAAAAAACCCAAAAAAATTAAAAAAAAAAAGGGGGGGAAAAAAAATTTAATTGGGCCCCAATTTTTTTTTTTAAAAAAAAGGGGGGGGGGGGAAAAAAAGGGGGGGGTTTTTGGGGGTTTTTTTTCCAAAAAAAAAATTTTTTGGGGGGGAACCCCCCAAAAAAATTGGGGGTTGAAAAAAAAAAAAAAAAAAAAAAAAACAAAAAAAAAAAAATTTTTTTTGGGGGGGAAAAAAAAATTTTTTGGGGAAAATTGGGGGGGGGTTTTGTTTTTTGGGGTGGGGGGGGAGGGGGGGGGGGGGGGGGGGGGGGCGGGGGTTTGGGGGGGGGGGGGGGGGGGGGGGGGGGCCCCTTTTTCCCCCCCCCCCCCCCCCAAAAATTTTTTTTTTTTCCCCCCCCCCCTTTTCCCAAAAAAAAAAAAAGGGGGGAAAAAAAATTTTTAAAAAAACCCCCTTTTTAAAAAAAACCCCGGGGGGGGGGAAAAAAAAAATTTTTTTTTCCCCCCCCCCCCGGGGGGGTTTTTGGGCCCGGCCCCCCCAAAAAGGGGCCCCCCCAAGGGGGGAACAAAGGGGGCCCCAAAAAAATTTTTTAAATTTCCGGGGGGGAAAAAAAAGGGGGGGGGGGGGAAAAAAAAAAGGGGGCCCCCCCAAAAAAAGGGGGGGGGGAAAAAAACCCCCAAGGGGGGGCCCCTTTTTTTTTTGGGGGGGGGGGGAAAATTTGGAAAAAAATTTTAAAAAAAAAAAAAAAAAAAAAAAACCCCAAAACAAAAAAAAAAAAAAAAAAACCCCCCCCGGAAAAAAAAAAAAAAAAAAAAAAAAAAAAAAAAAAAATTTAAAAAAAAAAAAAAACCAAAACCCCCCGGGGGAAAAAGGGGGGGGGGAAAAAGGGGGGGGGAAAAAAAAAACCCCAAAAAAAAAAAAGGGAAAAAAAGAAAAAAAAAAAAAAATTTGGAAAAAAAAATTTAAAAAAAAAAAAAGGAAAAAAAAGGGGGAAAAAAAAAGGGGGGGGAAAAAGGGAAGGGGGGGGGAAAAAAGGGGGGGGGGCCCCCGGGGGGGGGGAAAAAAAAAAAAAAAAAAAAAAAACCCCCCCAAAAAAAAAACCCAAAACCCAACCCGGGGGGAAAAAAAAACCCCCCCCCCCTTTTTTCCCCCCTTTTGGGGGGGGGGGGTTTTGGGTTTTTAAAAAATTGGGGGGGGGGCCCCCCCCGGGGGGGGAAAAAAAAAGGGAAAAAAACCCCCAAACCAAAAAAAAAAAAAAAAAAAAAAACCCCCCCCCCCCAAAAAAAACAAAAACCCAAAAAAAAATTTCCCCCCGGGGGAAAAAAAAAATTTTTTGGGAAAAAAAAAAAAAAATTTGGGTTTTCCCCCAAAACCCCCCCAAAAAAATTTTTTGGGGGGGGGGGTTTTCCGGGGGGGGCCCAAAAACCCAAAAAATTTTCCCGGGGGGGGGGCCCGGGGGAAAAAAACCCCCAAAAAATTTTTTTTTTAAAAAACCCAAAAAACCCCTTAAAATTTTTTTTCCCCCAAAAAAAATTTCTTTTCCCCCCGGTTCCCCAATTCCCCCCTTTTTAAACCCACCGGCCCCCCCCAAAAAAACCCAAAAAATTAAACCCCCCCCTTTTTAAAAAAAAAAATTTTTTTTTCAAAAAAAAT
>CM054168.1:3138733-3141233 GCA_028751875.1 Rapana venosa | reverse complement strand
ACCAGCATTGTCTTCAGGGTGAAAGAAGGGAAGGAAGAAATGGGAAATGAATGAAGAAAGGAATGAATGAATGAAGGAATGAATGAATGAATGAATAAAGGAATGAATGAAGGAATGAATGGATGATTGAATGAATGAATGAAAGAATGAAAGAAGGAAGGGAGGAAGGAAGGAATGGAGAAGGAAATAAATGAATGAATGAATGAATGAATAAATGAATGAATGAAGGAAGGAAGGAAGGAAGGAAGGAAGGAAGACAGGAATGAATGAAGGAAGGAATTGAGGAATAAATGAATGAATGAATGAAGGAAGGAAGGAAGGAAGGAAGGAAGGAAAGAAGCAAAGAATAAAATGAAGGATGAATGATTGGGAGGAGTGGAGAGTGACTTCTGTCATACAGTCCTCCAACATTGTCTTCAGGCTGAAAGGAAGGAGGGAGGGAAGGAAGGAAGGAAGTAATGGAGGAATAAAATGAAGGATAAATGAATTGATGGGGGGGGGGGGGGGGGGCTATCAGACAGTCATTCAAGAAAAATGACTCATCCATCCCCTCCCCCCCCCCCCCCCCCCCCAACACACACCACAACCAGTATTGTTTTCATGATGAAAAAAGCGGGGGAAGAAGTGGAGAAATGAATGAATGAAGGAAGGAAGGAAGGAAGGAAGGAAGGAAGGAATGAAGACAGGAAGGAAGGAAGGCGGGAACGAAGGAAGGAAAAAAGAATGGAATAAATGATAGAAGGAGGGAGGAATAAATAATGAAAGAATGAAAAAAGGGAAGGGGGGAAAGGGAAAAGGAAAATGAATGAATGAATGACTGAATGAATAAATAAAAGGAAGGGAAAGGGAAAGGGGAGGGAGGGAAGGAAGAGGGGGGGGAAGGGAAAAGGAGGGAGGGAAAAGGGAAAGGGGAATTTGGAAGGAAAAAATAAAGGGATGGAAATTTTAACTCATCCACCCTCCCCCCCCCCCCCCCCCACACACAAAAACCACACAAAAAATAAAAACACCACATTGCCCTTCAAAAATGAAAAAGGGGAAGGAAGAAATAAAATAAATAAAATAACGAATAATAAAGGAAGGGAATGAAGAAAAAAAAGGAATAAAGGGAAGGGAAAAGGGAAAAAAGGGAAAAAAGGGAAATTTGATGGGGGAAAGGAAGGAAGGGAAGGGATGAATAAAAAAAAGGAAAGAAGGGAGAAATAGAAAAATTTTAAATGAATGAATGAAAAATAAAAAAATAAAGGAAAGGGAAAGGGGAAAAAATAAAGGGAAATAAAATGAAAAATTGAGGTGAGGGGTGGTTCTTTTCATACGTCCTCCAATTTGTTTTGAGGTAAAAGGGAAAAGGGGAGGGAGGGAAGGAAGGAATGGAACATAAAATGAAGGATGAAAAAAAGGGAGGGGGGGGGGGGGGGGGGGGGGGGGGGGGGGGGGGGGGGGGGGAGATAAATTTCTATCATACGCCAAAACAAGAAAAATGACTCAACCATCCCTCCCACCCCACCCCCCCCCCCCCCCCCCCCCCACCACAAAAAACAGCAGCATTGTTTTCAGGATGAAAGAAGTAAGGGAAAGGGAAATTTGGGGGAATGAATGAAGGAAGAAAGGAAGGAAAAAAAGAAAAAAAGGGAAAGGGAAAGGGAAGGGGAAAAGGGGAAAGAAAGAAGGAAGGAAGGTAAGGAAAGGAAAGGGAGAAGGAAAAGGGGGGGGAAGGAAGGAAGGAAAAAAAAGGAAAGAAGGAAGGGAAAAAAGGGAAAATAAAATGAAGCAGGATAAAAAAAATTGGGGGGGGGGGGGACTTCTATCGAAACACCATTCCAACTTTGCCTTGAGCTGAAAAGAAGGGGGGAAAAGGAAAGGGAAGGAAAGAAGGGAAAGAATGGCCCTTGGAAGAAAAAAAATAAAGGTTTGGCCGAATGTTTTGGGGTGCGAGGGGGGGGGGGGGGGGGGGGGGGGGGGGGGGGGGGGGGGCGGGGGGGAATTTGTTTTCCCTATCTTTAAAAAAAATATAGTCATTCAAAAAAAATGATCATCCACACCCCCCATCACACACACCCCAAACACACACCCAACACACACAACACACACACACAAACACACCCCCACACAACACACACACCCCAAAAAACACACGAAAAAACGGCCGCACGAAACGCACGCAACCCCACACACAGCAAGATAAAGACAAAAACCTCAGGGGTTTATCAGTAAAGGGGAAGGGGTTTAATTTTTTCCGGGAACGGAATTTTTCAGCAAAAGTCTGGAACCGATCTCTGCAGGCGTGTATCTGCACACATACAAAACTTACACACATACACCCCCTACCCCCAACATAAAACACAAAAAACAAACATACAAACACCATACACACAAACAAACACACATACAAAAACCACAAAACACTTTACAAAAGACACACACACAAAAGGCAAAACACACACAGAGCATTCTTTAATTTTGTTTAAAAATTGATTAAATTGTTTAAAAAGATCGTTAA
>CM054168.1:3131233-3133733 GCA_028751875.1 Rapana venosa | reverse complement strand
TCCTCCTTCTCCTTCTCCTCCTCCTCCTCCTCCTCCTCCTTCTCCTCCTCCTTCTCCTCCTCTCCTCCTCCTCCTCCTCCTTTTCCTCCTCCTCCTCCTCCTTCTTCTTCCCAGCGCATCCGACCGATTTCAGCGGAGGAGAAAATACTTATGTCAAGTTTTTTTTAAACGGGCAAGGGAATGGACCAAGAAGGCTGAAAACAGACAAGAAGGAGGAGGTGGTGATCCAAAAAAAAACAACAGTAAAAGGAACAAGGCAGAAAACAAAAGGAGGGATAGAGAAGAGGGAATTCCTAGCACAGAAGTTCCAGAAGGTGGGGATGCTATATATATATACTGACAGCCTCCCCCCCCCCCCCCCCCCCGCCCCAGCTTCCCCACCGGGTGGGGGTGGGCGGGGGTGGAGAGTTTTTTTCTTCTTAATTGTTTTTTTTTTTTTCAATCTTGTTCACTAAACTCTGTTGAGATCAGTGCTGTATTAATTTTTTTTAAAATACAAAACTTACGTTCCACGCAAAAGTACGGTTCGGAAGAAAATTTGAAGGTGGCGTTAGTGACGTAAGTGCTGACGTCATTGAGCATGACGTCATCACACCCTTGCAGCGACGTGTTCGTGCACTCCATGTAAGCGTCATAGGAGCTGTCTCAGACGATCAGAAGAATCAAACACAGACACACAGACACGCACACACACGCACGCACGCAAGCATGCACACACACACGCACGCACACACACACACACACACACACACACACACACACACACACACACACACACACACACACACACACACACACACATTTTTCGTATAATATCACTCAATGTGGAAGGATGTTAAAGCAAAGGAAAAAAAGAAGAAAAAGAAGAAGAAGAAGAACAACAACAACAACTATTACTAGCAACATCGAGTGCATGAACAATAAAAGCATAACAAACATCCGTAATCACAAAAAACAACAAGTATAACATCGATGGTGGCAACATTTAACAAGACCATCAACAACAAAATAAACAACACAACAACAAGGAAAACAACCACAACAACAGAAAAAACAACCACACAACAAAAAGAACAACAACAATATCAAACATGCTGACTAGATGTTCCCTTGGGTCGAAGGGTCCAACCCTTCCACCCGGTACAGTAGCATCACTACCAACACCATTACAATCGCCACAACCACCACTATCACCACCATTACCATCACTACAACCACTACCACCACTATAACCACCACCACCACCACAACCTCCACCACCAAACATCAACAACAATGTACAGACACGCAGACTGGATGTTTGTCTAAGGTCAAAGTGTCCAGGCCTTCTGCACGATACACCTCCACCACCACCACCACCACCACCATCACCACCACCACTACCACCACCACCACCACTACCACCACCACCACCACCACCACCACCACCACCACCATCACCACCACCACTACACAACCACTACCACCACCACCACCACCACCACCACCACCGCCACACTCACCACCACCACCACACACCACTACCACCACCACCACCACCACCACCACCATACCACCACCATCACCACTACCACCACCACCACCACCACACCACCACTACCACCACCACCACCACCACCACCACATCACCCACCACCACTACAACAACCACTACCACCACCACCCACCACCACCACCACCACCACCGCCACTAAAACCCCCACCACCACCACTACCACCACCACCACCACCACCACCACTACCACCACCATCACCACTACCACCACCACCACCACTACCACCACCACCAACACTACCACACCACCACCATTACCATCACCACTACCACCACCATCACCACTACCATCACCACTACCACCACCACCACCACCACTACCACCAATACCATCATTACCACCACCACAATCACCAACACCACCAAAAACAACCACATCACCACTACCACCACCACCACCATTACCATCACCACTACCACCACCACCACCATTACCATCCCCACTACCACCACCACCAACCAAAAACCCACCACTACCATTACCATCACCACTACCACTCCCACCACCATTACCACACCACTACCACCACCACCACCATTACCATCACCACTACCACCACCATCACCATACATCACACTACCACCACCACCACCACCACTACCACCACTACCATCACCACCACCACCACAACCCCAACACCACACAACAACCACATCACCACTCACCACCACCACCATACAACCATCACCACCACCACCACTTTACCACACCACTCCACCACCCACCACCATACCATCACCACATACCACCACCACCACCATCCATCACCACTACCACCTCCACCACCATTACCACACCACTACCACCACCACCATACCATCACCACAACCACCACCACCACCATACCATCACCACTACCACCACCACCAACCACTACTACCACATACCACACCACCACCACCACTTTTCCACACCACACCATCACCACCACCTAATCCACCCAT
>CM054168.1:3113733-3123733 GCA_028751875.1 Rapana venosa | reverse complement strand
ACACAATGGCCTACTCTTTCGAAAAGCGGAACAGGATTTAACGTAGGCGCAAGATGTTCTGCATGCATTCGCACACGGGGCCTCGGTTTATAGTCTCATCCGAAGGACTTTGACATTCAGTTCGATTTTTTTGTCAAACTGGGAAGAAAGGGCGAGGCTGGGAATCGAACCCAGAACCTCACGGTTTACTTGTTGGCGGATAAACGTCTTAACCATCCTGCCACATTTCTTCACATACACATACTTTGAACCCTCCTGTACAATACTGGCATGGGAAACACTATATTGACCATATGTTTCCCACTTTATTTGATACTTAAAGATATACGGGAAAGTGTGCATCGACTTTCCCACTTTAAACACTTTCCCGCACAGGTTTTCCTCATGTGTGTTAGTCCCCACACCCTCACACCCCCAAAACTACCAAAGTCCTGCGGCGATGGGGAACGGGCGAAGCAACAGGTGGAGGTGACCACTGGAAGTTGTAGTTTGAACCCTGCACGTAGGCGGCCTGGTGGCAATAGTCGTTCTCCTCCTGACCCCGGGACAACAGAGGAGCTCGTGTTCCCCCAGGTGACTAGAGCAGCCTCTTTAGGACAGCACTGCTCACCCTCACATGAGGGAGGGGACTGGAAAAGGTGTCCCAAACAAATGCTTGTCCTTTCCAACGGCCAGCATACCGCGCTGGCAGTTCTACCCTCCAAGCGGTCGAAACCAAAGAAAGAAACAATTAATCGTTGGTGCGTGGAACGTGCGCACACTCATGGACAGAGAGGCCTCTTCAAGGCCTGAGAGGAGAACGGCTCTCATTGCAAGGAACTGGCCCGCTACCGCATTGACATAGCTGCCCTCAGCGAGACCGGACTAGCTGAGGAAGGATCTGTGGATGAACTGAAAGGTGGCTACACTTTCTTTTGGAAAGGCAAGGCCAAAGATGAAGAAAGAATTCACGGAGTGGGAGTGGCCATCAAGACATCGCTCCTTAAACAACTTCCTGATCTACCAACTTCAGTGAACGAACGGCTGATGAAACTCCGCTTCCCCCTGAACCGTACCCGGCATATTACCCTCATCAGTGCATACGCTCCAACCCTTACCAGCAGCGATGAAGTGAAGGAAGCTTTTTATGAGGAGCTCAGTGCCCTCGTAAAGGACACCCCCTCTAATGACAAGCTCATCTTGCTGGGCGATTTCAACGCCAGAGTTGGAGCGGACTGCAGAAATTGGAAAGGCGTGCTGGGGCCACACGGAACTGGAAAGGTGAATTCCAACGGCTTGATGCTTCTAAGCCTTTGTGCTGAACAACACCTCACTATAACAAACACACTGTTCCGGCAGGCCGACAAATTCAAGGCAACATGGATGCACCCAAGATCCAAGCAGTGGCACCTGATCGACTTTGCCATCTGCCGCCAAAGAGACATCCGTGACATCAGGATCACCAGGGCCATGCGAGGAGCCGAGTGTTGGACAGACCATCGTCTAGTCAGGGCCATCCTATCCCTGCATATCGCTCCAACTCTGCGCAAGACGCCGAAAGTCCTCAGACCAGCGTTCGACGTTGCCAAACTCGAACAACATCAGCAACGCAGTGAATTTGCAGAAGACCTCGACGGCCGACTGACTGCCCATGGTCCCCTGACTGCTGCCCGACTCAAAGGTGGGAGCAATTCAGAACACTGGTGATGGAGTCAGCAAAAACCACTATCGGCCCCAGAAAACGAATTCATCAGGACTGGTTCGACGAGAACGACGAGCACATCAGAAAACTCCTGGATGACAAGCAAAAAAGCATTTGTAGAGTGGCAAAACGACTCCTCCTCGCCTCAAAGCATGATCGCTTCAAGCATCTCCAGAAACGGCCCAAGTTGCGCTGCGCAAGATGCAGGATGTATGGTGGAGAGGAAGGCAGACGAGGTCCAGAGATACGCTGACACGCAGAACTCCAAAATGTTTTCAGTGCCATCAAAGAAGTCTACGGACCTTCCAAGCCATGTACTACCCCACTCCTGTCAGCAGACGGTTCAACCCTGCTGAAGGAGAAGAGCAGCATCAATGAACGATGGAGAGAGCACTTCAGCAACCTGCTCAACAGGCCTCCCATGTAGACCCCCACACCCTTGAGCTGATCCCTCAAAAGCCCATTGTACACTGCCTCGACCTCCCCCCCACTATGATGAAGTCTTGAGGGCAATAAGACAGACCAGCTCAGGCAAAGCACCCGGAATGGACGGAATCCCAGCAGAGATGTTCAAATCTGCCGGACCTGTGGCCCTTGCAGCTTTCCACTCCCTCCTCACCAGCATTTGGGAAGAAGAAGAACTGCCCAAAGATTTCAGGGATGCCACTGTCATCTCCCTATTTAAGAACAAGGGTAGTAAGGCTTGACTGCGGCAATTACCGGGGCATCTCCCTCCTTTCTATTGCTGGGAAAATATTGGCTCGATCCTCCTCAAACCGCTTAACGGAGAACATTTCCGAAGAAACCTGCCGGAAACGCAGTGTGGATTTCGCCCAAACCGCAGCACTGTGGACATGATCTTCTCCGTCGACAAGTGCAAGAGAAATGCCTAGAGCAAAACATGGACTTGTATGTGGTCTTTGTTGACCTCACCAAGGCCTTCGACACAGTGAACAGGAAGGCCCTCTGGATCATCCTATCCAAACTCGGATGCCCAGACAAGTTCATCAACCTCATACGCCAGTTTCATGACAACATGACCGGGCAGGTTCTCTCGGGTGGAGAAGTATCAGAGCCATTCAACATCAGTAACGGTGTCAAACAGGGATGCGTGCTGGCCCCAGTCCTTTTCAACTTCTTTTTCACCTGCGTCCTCAACCACGCTATCAAGGACCTAGACCTTGGGGTATACCTGCGATACAGACTTGATGGCTCACTGTTTGACCTCCGCCGACTGAACGCCAGGACCAAGGTTGTGGAGAAGATCATCCTGAAGCACTTTTTGCTGATGACTGTGCTCTCATGGCACACAAAGAGTCTGACCTACAGCTTATCACAGATAAGTTCGCAGAAGCCTCTCGCCTTTTTGGGCTCACTATCAGCCTCGGCAAGACAGAGGTACTATTTCAGCCAGCGCCTGCTTCAGCCACCCCTCCCCCCTCTATCTCCATTGAGGGCACCCAGCTAAAGATAGTGGATGATTTCAGATACCTCGGCAGTACCATCAGCAATGATAACACCCTGGATAAAGAGAATCAACGCTAGGATCTGCAAGGCCAGTCAAGCTCTTGTCGCCTCCGAGCTCGTGTCTTGAACCAGCACAACATCCAGCTTTCCACAAAGCTCAAGGTGTACAGACCGTCGTCCTCACCAGCCTACTCTATGGATGCGAGACATGGACGGTGTACAAAAGACACTGGAAGCAGCTGGAGAAGTTCCACATGAGAAGCCTTCGGTCAATTATGAACATCCACTGGCAAGACCGGATCACAACCTCGAGTCCTGGACAGAGCTGGGATGACCAGCATCGAGGCCATGATCCTGAAAGCCCAGCTTCGATGGGTTGGTCACGTGATCCGGATGGACGACCAAAGGTTGCCTAAGCAGCTCATGTATGGCGAACTGACCTTGGAAAGCGGAACCAGGGCAGACCACGCAAAAGATTCAAGGACTGCGTGAAGTCCAACATCAAACACGCTGACATCCCTCCCAAACAGCTGGAGCTGTATGCTATGGACAGACCAGCTGGCGCGCCCTAACCATCTGGGCGCATGACAACTTCGAGGAGAAGAGGCGAGATGACGTGACTGCAGCACGAGCTAGGAGAAAGGCGTCAACCACCAACCCTGAACCCCCCGGACAGTTTCCTTGCCCCCACTGCACCCGCGTCTGCCTATCACGGATTGGCTTAACCAGCCATCTCCGTGCTCACATAAGACAAAGACTCAACACATGAGGACAGTCATCATCGGATCGATGGACGACCAAGAGAGAGAGAAAGATATACGGCCTACTTATCATAGACCATGACAAATGTAAACCTTTCCCTAAAACTACCCCTGCCCTTCCCTCCCCTACTCTATCCCCTCTTCCTTCCACCTAAACTACCCCAATACCTACCCTTCCTCCCCTAACCCACCTCCCTTCACCAACCTATCCCCTCCTTCTCTCTAACCTACCTCTCTCCTCCCAAATCTGTTCACCTCCTCCCTCCCCAAAACCTAACCCCTCCTCCTCCCTGACCTATCCCCTCCTTCCCACGACCTAATGGTTAGAACATTGCACTCACAATGTTATGACCCAGGTTCGCATCCTATTCAAGGGATTTTCCCCCTAGAATTAACATCAGTTCAGACTCCACTCTCCCCAAAAGTTCTTCAGGTGAGACTATAAACCGAGGTCTTATGTGTGAACGCACGCAGAACTTCTTGCGCACACGTTAAATCCTCTTTCACTTTTTGAAAGAGTAGGCTATTGCATGCTGGTGGGAACAGATGACAAAAGTGACAAAACCACATACACACGGGGAATGGACATAAAATACCACATGAGTACTTATTCCATTATCCTCGATATAAAAGAATATACAATTTTTTAAAAAATAAATAACTTACCTTCTCCCTCTCTATTCTACCTCTTTTTCCATCCTAAATTACACCTACCTCCCCTCCATCCCCTATTTCTATCCTCTCCGCCCCCCCCCCCCCACCCCCGACTAACTTAAACACCTATAAGATAAAATAAAATCAAAGCTTTATCATTGCACACATAGCTGTTTGCAACTCTAAACGCACGAACACTCACAGCTTGAAGAAAGTTGTAGAAAATGCCACTATTATAAGAAACAACTACACAGACAGGCAAAAAACATAATGAGAACTGATTTTCCCCTGTAAGAGATGAATCAACCCTGTAATTGCTAGTGGCTGCTGCACCTTCCTCACTCCTCCCCCCCCCCTCCCAACAATCCCTCCACCCTTTCCCTCCCTCCACCCACCACCAGTTACCCCTCTAACCACCACAACCTATTCTCCAGTTACCCTCCCCACCCCCTCTATACCCCATTCTAACCCTCCTCTAGTCTCCACACTATCCCCTTCTATTCTCCCCCCCCCCTCCCCCCCTTCTATTCTCCCACTACCCATATCATCCCCTTCTCCCTCCCCCCCACTACTCTCCCACTACCCCTATCCCCTTCTAGTCTCCCGCCACTACCCCTATCCCCTTCTACCCCCTATTCTCCCACTACCCCTCCTATTCTCCCACTATCCCTTCTCCCCCCCCCCCCCCCACTATTCTACCCCTACCCCCTTCAGGAACATATTTTATGTTTTTGTTTTAATTTTTGGGAATTTTGGGGGTGTTTTTTTCAGGTTTCATCTCATTTCTATGTGTCATTAATGGGGGGTCTCCTACAACGCAGTTACCATCTTTGTTTGACCCTTATGGTTGGCTGGGGCGTTGATACCAGGAACGACAGAAGAGCTGGTTTTAACCTTGTTTTAATCGTAAATAATTGCGTGGCTTTTTTATCTGCTAGAGCAGATTCACCAATGGAGAGATGTTCTGTATGCGGCCATTTACCCACCACCGTCAAGGTTGTAGGAACATTCAGACTTAGGGGATGGATTTAATATGACATTTTAACATTTATAAGGTGATATGTCTAATTCGACTTCTGTGATCAGAGGGGCTTAAAACCTTGGGATTTACTCCGTGGGGATGCGGGGAAGGGGGGGGGCTGTCAGTATAAACAGCATCCCCACCTTCTGGAAATTCTGTGCTAGGAATTCCCTCTTTTCTATCCCTCTCTTTGTTTTTGCCTTGTTCCTTTTCTTCTTGTCACCTCGCATTGTCTTATTTTATGCCATCTTGGTCCATTCTTCTGCCTTTTTCCAGAAAGACTTATACAATAACAAATCTCTCCCATGCCAAAGTCGGATGCGCCGGCATGATTTGTCGCATTTTCGCTCTTGTGACAAGCAACAGTAGTTGCTGTCTGAGCGTTCGATGCCGAAGAAGAGAAAACTTTTGCGATTTGATTGAAAAAAAGAGGATTTTGAGCTGCAAACTGGTGCCATATGACCTAGACAATAAAATGAAAGGTGGAGGGCTGCTTAGATTCAAACAATCCGTACATTTTTATTATTGAACAGGGAAAAAATGATTTTAACTCCTTTTTATCTCTCGATATGTATATATGTTTTCTCTCTCTCTCTCTCTCTCTCGATCTCTCTCTCTCCTCTCTCTCTCATCTCTCTCTCTCTCCTCTCTCTCTCGCCTGTATCTGCATATTATAAACATAATGTGTCTAAATATCATATCATGTACTCGTGCGCTCTAATAAGTTCGTGTGTGAATGGCCGTGCGTTTGCATGTATGTGTTGAAAGTGTGTGTGTGTGTGGTGTGTGTGTGTGTGTGTGGTGTGTGTGTGTGTGTGTGTGTGTGTGTGTGTGTGTGTGTGTGTGTGTGTGTGTGTGTGTTCGTGCATGCGTGCGTGTGTGTGTATGTATCTTGATCCGGAATGACCTTCTCTCTCTTCACTGAATGCCTACTAGTGACACTTCAAAATCCAGCCTCCAGACATACTTATTTCAAATCTAAGATTCCCATTCTGTTTCATCTCATATCTGTCCCTGCCTTCAACAGCCAAAATTCCCATCACCCGGCCAAAGTGTAATAACCTTCATGTGTGTGTGTGTGTGTGTGTGTGTGTGTGTGTGTGTGTGTGTGTGTGTGTGTGTGTGTGTGTGTGTGTTGTGTGTGTGTGTGTGTGTGTTGTGTGTGTGTGTGTGTGTGTGTGTGTGTGTGTGTGTGTATGTGTGTGTGAGAGAGAGAGAGAGAGAGAGAGAGAGAAGAGAGAGAGAGAAGAGAGAATTTCAATTGTAAAACTATTTATGATTTGTTTGTATGTATAAGAATAGGTTGAACACAAGCGCTTTGATATATTCTTACAAGATAAAGCGCCATATAATTTACATATTATTAGTATTATCATTGATATTATTATTTCATTTCGTGTTGTTTAAAGCCCTACTGACCATGAATGTCATATTTTGACTGTCACCTTACTTTGTTTCAATAACTGTAACAACTTCCACTTCAATTTAAGATGAAAAACCTCCTAATCCTCCTTAACACCTTCACGTGTAAGGGATTTTACGTGTGTTTATATTAACCTGCATATAAACGTGCTCAACTGTAATATAGCTTTGGACACAATTCTATTGCGAAGTAAGCCATCACTGTATCTGATTGGCAATATTACCTCCCATTCATAGGCTAAACACACACAGTTACATTCCTTTTCATTGTTTGACAATTGCTCAGAAGTTCAGATAAAAAGTTTGTATCTGATTGAAATAAAGCAGCAATTTTTTATATAGAATTGTAGACACGACTGTTTTACCTGTCCTGAAACGAGTACAAGTGGTGGAAATTGAGTATTTAGAATAAGCATTTCTTGCTATTTCTGAACTAATTAGGAAAAAAACACCTTTAACAGTTTGAAACTGTTAGTTTTCAATAAAAGTTGTAAAACTATAAATCAGGCGAACTTAGGCTGTGACAATAGGAATTTGTGATCTCTATGAGATCACACCCTAACATCTAATCCTCTGAAGTCTGGAGGTAGATGCTGTTGTCTATCTTCCCCTGTTTGTGCCTTATTTTTCAATATTTCTTTTTGGATGGGTACCTAAGAAGGAGAGGAAGGGGGTACCTTGGAGGGCCAGGGAAATAGAGGATGAGGGGTTGGGGGATAAGGGTAGCTTTGGGAGGGTACATGGGAGAGAGTATAGTGGGGGGGGGGGGGAAGGGGTGAACAGGGGGGAAGGGGTGTAACAGGGGAGTGGGGGGGGAGAGGGGAGTACAGGGGGGGGTAGCATGGGAGGGAGTAGCAGGGGGGGGGGGGGGGGGGGTTAGCTTGGGAGGGGACGTACAGGGGGGGGTAGCTTGGGAGGGGGAGAGGGGGTGGGGGGTAAGCTTGGGGGAGGGGGAGTAGGGGGGTGTGTAGCTTGGGAGGGAGGGGGATCGCTTGGGGGGTGGGGGGGGGTGAAGCTTGGAGGGGAGTACAGGTGGGGGGTGGGTAGAGGTAGCTTGGGAGGGGAGGAAGGGGGTAGCTTGGGAGGGAGTACAGGCGGAGGGGGTAGCTTGGGAGGGGAGTACAGGGGGAGGGTGTAGCTCTTGGGAGGGTGGGAGTACAGGGGGGTGGATGGGGGTGGGTGAGGGGGGGGGGGGGGGGGGGGGGGGGGGGACCCGGGGGGGGGGTGGGAGGGGGGGGGGGGGGGGGGGGGGGGGGGGGTGGGTGGGGGGGTGGGGGGGGGGTGGGTGGGGGGGGGGGGGGGGTGGGGGGGGGGGGGGGGAGGGGGGGGCGGGGGGGGGGGGGGGGGGGGGGGGGGGGGGGGGGAGGGAGGGGGGGGGGGGGGGCTGGTGGGGGGGGGGGGGGGGGGGGGGGGGGGGGTGGTGTTGGGGGGTGTTTTGGTTGGCCACGCCGGGATCCTCTACCAGGACAGATTGGGGAGGCACAGATATCATTGTATCCACGCTACATATTGGCAACCATAAACGTAAAGTTTCTGTCAGCAAACTGGCTACTGTCACTCTGCCCGTCAAATTTAAATCCTGACGGCTGTGCCATAACGAAATTTGACGAGACTTTCTACATCCGTAACAAGACTACAAGACTTTTCTACATCCGTAAAGACAAGACTACAAGGACTTTTCCTACACACGTACACACACACTACACACACAACACACTACACAAACAAAACACACAAACACACGCCCCCTCTTCCCCTCACCCCTCATCCCCCACCCCCCGACACAACACACATCTCCCTCTTCCCCCCACCCCACCCCACCCCACTACACCCACCCCCAAAACCCCCTCACCCACCACCACCCTCTCAACAACCCACGCACCCATACCGCCACCTAACCCCCCATCACCCCCAACCCCTTCATACCAGCACGAACACAAAAAAAACCCAAACCTTAACAAATAACCCCACTCTCACCCCTCCACCCACCCAAACCCACCCGCCACCCCCCTCCTCCTCCTACCTCCACCACCACCCCCTCCGTTTCCTCCTCCCCATCCCCTCACACTCTACACCTTTCATTTCGCTCGCTGGCTGGCTCACTCACTAACCGACAGATAAGGTCGCCGTAACCGCCTGCCGAGTCCAACTGAGCCACCAGGGTCTGAGTACATCGGATGGCAACGGCGTCGCAATCGGGGTCTCCAGTACCACTGCCGATGATCGTGGCAGGCATCTTGGTTTTGCCTGGGAGAGCCCAACGCCATGAATGTGTTGAAATGGTAGGGGTGGTGGTGGTTATGGTGGGGGTAGGGGGTGGGGGTGAAAGGGGTGGGGGTGGTTTGGTGGGGTAGGGGGTGGGGGTGAAGGGGTGGGGGTGGTTTGGTGGGTGGTGGTGGTGGTGGTTGTGGGGTGGGTGGGGGCGAGTGGGGGTGGTGGGTGGGGTGGTGGTGGTGGTGGGGGGGGATTGGTGTGTGGTTTGGTGGTGGTGGTGGTGGTGGTTTGGTGGTTTGGTGGTGGTGGTGGTGAGGGTGGTTTGGTGGTGTGGTTTGGTGTTGGTGGTTGTGGTGGTGGTGGTGGTGGTGGTTTGGTGGTGGTGGTGGTGGTGTTGGTGGTGTTGGTTTGGTTGTGGTTTGGTGGTGGTGTTGGTGGGGGTGGTGTTGGTGGTTGGTTTGGTGGGGGAGGTAGTGGTGGTGTTGGTGGTGGAGGTGGTAGTTTGGTGGTGGTGGTGGTGGTGTTGGTGGTGGTAGTGGTGGTGGTTTGGTGGTGGTGGTGGTTTGGTGGTTTTGGTAGTGGTGGTGGGGGAATGGTTGTGGTGGTGGGGTGGGGGGTGGTGTTGGGGGTGCTTTGGTGGTGGTGGTGGTGGTGGTTTGGTGGTTTGGTGGTGGTGGTGGTAGTGGTTTTGGTGGTGGTGGTAATGGTGATGATGGTGGTGGTGGTGGTGATGTGGTGGAAGGGGTGTGGTGTGGTGGTCTTGGTGGTCTTGGTGGTCTT